>JAOEGT010066250.1:0-16815 GCA_025447795.1 Speoplatyrhinus poulsoni
CTGTACATAGTCATGTCCATGCTGTCAGTGTGTGTGTGTGTACTGTACTTAGTCATGTCCATACTGTCAGTGTGTGTACTGTACATAGTCATGTCCATGCTGTCAGTGTGTGTGTGTGTACTGTACTTAGTCATGTCCATACTGTCAGTGTGTGTACTGTACATAGTCATGTCCATGCTGTCAGTGTGTGTGTGTGTACTGTACTTAGTCATGTCCATACTGTCAGTGTGTGTGTACTGTACTTGGTCATATCCATACTGTCAGTGTGTGTACTGTACTTAGTCATGCCCATACTGTCAGTGTGTGTGTGTGTACTGTAATTAGTCATATCCATACTGTCAGTGTGTGTGTGTGTGTGTGTGTACTGTAATTTGTCATATCCATACTGTCAGTGTGTGTACTGTAATTAGTCATATCCATACTGTCTGTGTGTGTGTGTGTGTGTGTGTGTGTGTGTGTGTGTGCTGTACTTAGTCATGTCCATGCGGTTAGGTTGGAGGGAGGGGGTTTGAGCTCACTTTGTCTCTGGCGGTTAGGAAGCGCGGGTCGTCCTGAAACGCCTCCTTCACCAGTCTACTGAAGCGGTTAAATAAGGTGAGCAGCTGTTCCACGTACTTCTCCGAGTCCTGGGGGAAACAACGCTCAGCTGTGTAAGTCATCCACGGCCTGTCACTCAAGGTCACCCACAGAACTTGCAGTTGCGTTACGTACGGAGAGCCGAAGCCAGACGATTGGCGTTCGGCTCCAGAAGTCTAAAAAGCTGCATTCACAATCCCTTAGCAATATCTAAACGCACACATTCCAAAATGTATACAAGGCAAAAGGGAACATAGCCCTGCTCAACAGTATGTCATCGAGTTTATTATTTTAGTATGAGTAATGACCAGTTTAGACCAATCTGACGATGGAGATACCGATGCTTATTACTTTCTAGCGGGCTTTAATGAACACTATTTCTCACAATTCTAAGGCTTAAACAGCACTCACCAGACACTAGCCATTTGGGCATTGTGCAGTTAATTCATAGTGTATCAATTTAACCCAGCTCCTTTGTATGTGAAAGACATAAATAATAACAATAATAATAATAATAATAATAATAAATTGATAATTTGTCTTTTGGTCTAAACACACAGGAAGTGTCGCGGCTGGGTCACAGGAAGTGTCGCGGCTGGGTCACAGGAAGTGGCCACCACTCACCGAGGTGATGGTCTCTGCCGAGGCTACCATGTCAGCCAGGCCGGCGCTCATGATGTGCTCCTCCAGGTCCTTCAGCATGGGCTCGATGCCACTGGGCACCTTGTCCATCAAGGAGAACATCAGGTGCAACTCTGGGGGAAGGGGGAATGGCGAAAGATACTTTATTGCCCTCATGAGGAAATGTGTTTCGGACAGACTAGGGGGTGGGGGTTGCAGGCTTGTCGGCCCTGGGTTCTATCCTCAACACCCCCAGACCACCACATGACAAAGATGCCCACGCCCTACTGTACCTGTCCTGCACCGTGTCAACCTGTTCTTAGCATCTAGCAACGTTTTGTCAAATTCACCAAATATCTCCTCATATTTCGCTAGCTTACCATTCTCTGTGCGTGTTGGAAAAAAGAATCTGCTACTTCTACACAGCCCTGGCTCCGTAAATAGGAACACAAACAGAGTGGCGAACACCGCTCACAACAACAACAATGGCTTCGCAATTCGTTTCAAAGTGTGGGGCGGCAACTTCTGAGGGAGTTTGTTTTGAATTGAGCTCGAAGTTAGCAAGCGCTCTCAAGAATGACTAACCCTGCCTTTAATAGCAAATACTACACATTGAATGTGTATATATATATATTATATATAAATAAATAAAATCCTTACCTGTGGTCTTAGAAATATTTTATTTAGGCTATCAGCAGTAATCATGAATTGATTGAATGATATATTGGTAATGTGTGTTAGCCTTGAAAACATGTTGCTGTCACTGTTCTAACAGAATGTTGTTTGATTACGATTGCTGGAGTCTGACCCGTTCACCTATCAACACGTGTACTAATTGTTAAGTTGCTTTGGATAAAAGCGTCTGCTAAATACCGTAAATGTAAATATTGTGTCGTGCCATCGGGGAGGGGTTCCTGGCGTCAACACGAGCGCCAAGCTGTACCAAAGTCCTTAAATGCAAGTCTTGCCACTCGGCAGCCATCTTTGAAAGGCCCCCGGGTAGTTATTTAGGAAGACTGTATTGAAATGAATGGGGAGAGAGCCATAACTACCCTTTCAATAGTCACCAGGACATAGAAACTGCATGGTCAAATAATCTTATAGCGTTGACGTATAACGGTGACTTTGTCCCCATTATAAGGTTTAAAAAGTTGTTTTTCCTCACAGGTTCAACTTTTACTACGAATGCGCAACAGTTGGCTTCATCAGTGCAGCCACATGATTGGTTAAACAGGTTAATGCTTGGCAGTAACAAAGCATACGATTAACTCTTCTTCTCCAACTGCCAAATTTGCCGTTTCAGATCTCTCCCATAGCGCTCCATTGAAAATTCTACAAGCTGCACGTCTCCTGTTAAATTGTCTCTGGCCGTACTCACTCTCTGTCTCGTTGCGTTTGATCATGCCCGGACACTCGGCCAGGATGGTCTCCTTGAAGGACGTGACCAGAGCGTTGACGCAGCACTCCATCAGCTGGGAAACCAAGGCAACACGTTAGCAGAGTCCCAGTGGGAACCGTAACGTGGGCAGACACAGGTCATTTGTTACACTCTCTCGTCTCCCTGCCCTTCCAATAAGCATTAGTTGCAACTAGTTGCAAGAAGGTTTCACCTAAGAATTGCTTGGAGTAGCTTTCAAGTTGCATTGAAATTAAGTTTCATGCAACTTGCAACTAGTTGCGTGAAAGTTTCATGTAAAGCCAGCCTAAGCATTCTAAGCTATGTTCTAGCTTTTCATTATATAAATATCATAGTTGTCGGAGATGCACTTGTGGGGGAGCGCTCTCCTGTGGACCCCCCCCACCCAGGTGGCTGTGCCATTGGTTACGCCATTGGTTACTGTGGTTAAGTCAGTGTACACACCGCTTGTACAGAATTGCAGTCGCGTCGCGTCTCCAGGTAGCGTAGTGCACGTTTCTCCTCCTCCCGAAGCTTGGCATCCGCCTGGCGCGCGCACAAACACACACACACACACACACACACACACACACACACACACAGGTATTAGCACGCAACGCACGCACGTACGTACACGCACACAAAAGCACGCACACACAAAGGCATGGACATACACACACACAAAGGCACACACACACACACACACACACACACACACGCACACACAAAGGCACGCGCACACACACACACAAAGGCACGGACATACACACAGGTATTAACATGGAACGCACGCCACTAACACAAAGGCACGCACATACACACACACAAAGGCACGGACAAGGGCATACACACACACACACACACACGAGGGCTGATATATCGTATTTCATTTATTTCGGTACATTTTGAAAGCGATCAAATTAGACAATATAATTTATATCGATATAGTTATATTATATGTTTATTCATGACCTTTTAGATTTGTTCGCCTCTCCCTCCATGCCTGCACTTGGCCTGGTTCAGAGTGTCAAAGGGGCGGAGACACCAGAGAAAGCTCACATGTGTCAGCCTATTAACTACGCTCGCACAAGTTGACACGGAGTGAGCATGTGAAGCGCGCCTATTTTCATCCAATGAGAGAGCAGATACTGAGTCACACGCTCAATTTCCATTTCTGACAAACAGATAGATACAGGTAGCCAGCTAGTAGGCCTATTACAAGGTACCGTTAATCAAAAACAAATGACGATTTGACTATAAACTAAAAATATATGACTATAAAGTCAATATAGCTGCAATATTCACAACCTCTGCTATGGATGTAACCATGTACAACTACAATTAATTTCACATTTCCGTCAGGTTTCCTGCTCCTGAACATTTAGCCCACTTTATAGAAAATACTGATATATATCGTGTATCGGTATTCAACCTAAATAGATCGGGATATGATTTTTGGTCCATATCGCCCAGCCCTAACACATATACGTACGCACACATACATGCAGGTATTAGAATGCACACACACACACAAAGGCACACAAAGCCAGGTATTAGCACGCGCGCGCGCGCACACACACACACACACACACACACACACACACACAGGGCATTTCCCACTCACGTATTTCATGTAGTTTTGGACCCCATTCTGCTGCAGGTACGAGGGGGCCTGCGTCCGGTAGAACCTCTCTGTGGAGTCCATGTAGGCCTTCTCAAAGTTGTCCCTGTAGATCTGCAGCTTGTCGTCCGGATTGGAGCACAGGTTCACTGTTCAGCACCAGTATTAAACGTGGGAGATGTGAATAAATTACCACAATAAATTATTTAAAAAAGGTAAATGGACCGCATTCATGTTGCTGTTTTCAACCTACCTACCCACTCACAGCGCTGTACAGGATCTGCCTCACATTCACCCATTCACACACCGATGATGGTGTCAGCCATGCAAGGCGACATCCAACCACCGGGGGGCATGTGGCTATATTAGCCGCAGGTTAGGTGCATTCAAAAATAAGCCTAATGGGGCACAACCTCTACCAGAAGAGAGTGTTCTCACCGTAGGACTCCCGGACCCCGATGACCAGCTGGGAGTCAAACGCCTCTCCCAGCCTCTCGGCGTGTACCAGCTTCATGGCACTGTCTTGCAGCCTGTTCTTAATGTTGGAGAAGATGGACTCGTTCCACGTGTCCAGCATCAGCTGTGGAGGCCACACAGAAACCAGCTCGAGCTCAGTTCGCTTGTCACATTGTCGTGATAATTACTTTATCAACTTATCATGCAACATATGGACATGACGTCAATAATATTGCCTGTTGTATTTACATGCGTGTTGGTGATATAAGCTTCTGTGTTCTCGTCAGCACTCCACACACACCCACACACACGCACGGACGCACACACACACGTGAAGGAAGTGTCCCTCAAAGCTTTTAATAGGTGTTTTTCCTGACAACTGTATAATTCCAGCCAACGTTTGGAAGAACAAATGCAAAAATGTGCCATTTCTTTTTTTTCTCTTCCAGGATTACTGAAGCAATGAAATTGGTTTAGCCAATCATAATGAACAATTTATGTCACATGACAATAGCGGAACAGCATTGTTCACATGATTCTGACAATAATATTGTTTATCGCAATTATTTCTTCGCATTTCTTTTTTTTTTGGCCCAACAGAAATAGTCACACACACAGTAAAGCATAGACGACATCAAGGCAATAAGGTGCTTAAAAGGTATAGTCGGTCATCCTGGATAAAGATTCTTGATATTTAAATCAAAAGCACCACTCCCTTCAATGCCATTGGGTGTGCCCTCAGAAGCTCCGCCCCACACATTGGAAACACATTGCCATGGCCACTTTGTGTTTCAATGTCTTCATATTCCAGCCCAGCCTGCATATCTACAATGTACAGATCCAGGGCCACAATAATAGTGTAGAAACACTATTATTGTTTAATAGTTTAGAAACACTAGTATTGTTCCAGCATGCACAGAAAGCGTGCAGCTAGCAGGCCATGAGGAATTATTTGATGTATTTGACAAAATACTGGTAATTATTAAATATCTTATAATCGCTGACTGTACCTTTAAGTGCAATATATGCTGTATAAGTGCTGTCACTGTGACGGACTGCTTTACAGTGTGTAAACACAGAATTGTCAATCATTGAGCATAGTTTGTCCACCAACCACAAAAGTGGCAGAAATAATAAATGAAGACGGAGGTGTTACGCATGACCTGAGGTTGTGGTAGATTATCAACCTGTCAGTGTGGAATATCTTTACTAACAGACCCTTAAACAAATGAAGGTGCGACAGAAGTCAAACACACATTTTCACAATGGTGAAAAAGCTTGGTAGCCAACAAGCTGGGACCTGAGCCTGACTGAAAAAGGGAGTCAATCCCTGTAGACTACTGTACAGTGTAAAAATATCCAACTTTACAGCAAAAATAAACATGGTTACAGCCTGGAAAGAAATAAAAATGCTTTTGGTCTCTATTGCTTAGTCTCCTCATTAATGTACGGGGATGGATTATTTTATAACGACAGCCAGCGCCAGCACAGAGCGGTGTTCAAATACTTTCTTGAGAAAAACTACGGGTGACGTCATCTATCAAGTCTATGGTAACCACATTTGATCACGCTGAACCTCCCCTCTCATAATTGTCAGTCGGTCATAATGGTTATTTGTCCAAAATACATTCCTACAGATTCCACAACAACGTTTTGTGCATTTGTCCATTCACATTCAGGAATTCATAGTTCAGATAGATTACGGCTGTCCAATTTCCACGGTCGGCACGAGACGTCAAGGCACCCTTTCAAAAGAGACCTCAGCTCTTCCCACCAGCGACAGACGTCATTCACCACTCATCTCCAAATTCTCTCTCCCACTTCTGCTCACCTTGCGGACGATGCTGTCCTCCACGTTGGACTTCTTGTTGCTGCCCTGTTTGCCCATCAGGGTGATCTCTAGCTGGCAGAAGGGCTTGGGCAGGATGTCACACTGCGTGAAGAACTTCCTCCACTCCACGATGTACGCTTTCAGCAGCGCCGTGTCATCCTGGTGACTCAGAACACGCTTTTGAAAACAGGACGGCAGAGAAAGGGAGTGGATTTATTAGGAGAAGATGGAACATTACGGTGCAAAGACAAGTGTCTTGCTGGCTGAACTGCAGACAAGCCCCGTACAGTGGCTTATGATGAGGACACCTTGTGTTTAACCAGTGTCCACCATTTGAGCTTGGAAATGTTCTAAAGTATCATGTGCCATGAGTGAGCCCCAGCCTTACAGCTTGTGCTTGTTTGATGAAATCTAAGATGTCCTCTTTCAGGGCCTGGTGGATCTTTGCCGGACCTTTGTCATCCCATAGGCATACTGCATGGACGTCTCTATGGAAACGTAGAGAAATATGGGACGTTGTGTGAAAAGTTTAGATTTAATGGGGAATCCTGGAAGTAATTGCAGGAACGGTGATTTGGCGAACTTACGAGAACAGGTCAAACCACTGTTGCTTGGTGACAGACTCCTGGCGCAACAGCTTCAAGACGATGGGACGCATCAGATCCCATTTGTCCTCAAACTGCAAGGAGCCTTTGTTCTGGGTAAGAGACGGCAAACAAACTCAACTCTCACATTTGAACTCAATCAAAACAGAAACACCACTCCCCTTAATGCCATAGGGTGTTCTGTCAGAATGGTAAGCTAGTGGACAGAAAGGAGATCTTTGGTGAATTTTACCTGGAAAAAGCATTAGTGTACAAATGACTTATATACACCTGTAAAAAGAGGAGCATGTAGCTGTAGCATGTATTGTGAAATGACAGGCCTCCTCATCACTACGGTGATTTGCACGTGTTCAATTGTGTGCGTTTTAGTACAATGGCACTAAAACTTCTGCTGAAAGTAGTTCCTTTTATACAAGCTAGGCCCTTTACAACTGTAGGAACACAGCGTATGGAGATATCCTGCTCAAAAATGTTAAATGTACATGCACACAAATTCAACTGTGCAACGACGCTAGGGCAATACACACTACACTACTGCAATATTGATAACACATGAACTGTATCAACTGAATTAGCAGAACATAATATGCTTCTGGTGAACTAAGTAATTAGGACACTATTCTCATAATAATCAATGTATTTCAGTTCTATCATATTTAGCTCTAAGCTCTGACCTTCAGCATTACGTGTTGTCAATATAGATACAAACTATGCAACAACAACAAACATCAAGATAGTTATCTTCTTCTGCAGATGTCCCCTCTCTGCCCCCACCGTGACATGCATAGCATTCAGCAGGCAAACCTCCAGCCGAGGGTAACCATTAAAAACATGCCTACATGCAGTTGATACTGTTTTTTTTGCTTTTTGCGTCTCAAATGACAGGTCAGCTGCAGATTGCTGCAGTGATTGACAGATGTAATGGGATTTCGTGTTGTTAACTATCCCGGCAAATGTTTTCAAATTGGCGTAAGCTAACGCCACGTATGACACTCGTCTCACTATTTATTTGTCTCACAGTCTTTGTCTCACAGTCTCCCCGTCTCTGTTTGAGCGTGTCTTCAGTCAGAAGTGCCTCAGACGTTAGCTCTCGTCTAGCTAGCCCGGCTATATAGCAGCTAAATCAGTGGAGAGCAGCCAATGTTAGCGGGAGGTGTAACCAACTCGTCTTGGCCCAAGTAAAGGTTGACAGCACAGTCATGTATAAGACAGCGTGGTATTAATTCCGGGTTGAACTAAACGATGCCGTTATGCCAAATCGGTGATGTGCGCTTATCGAACGCTATCATAATAATTTAATTGAAGTGGGTCCTACCTTTAGCAAATTAGACGCCGCCATGTTCCCTGAACTTATTCTCTCGCAAACTCTCGCGAGGACTGCGTTCGTTGGGCAGTGTTGAAGCTAAACGTTTTCTCACCGGTAGGCCTATACGCAATGTATAGTATACACAGTAACATTGCGTTGTGATTGCACCTTTGTATTAATTTGGATATAGATTTGGTGTGTAGAATATGTAGAATAAAATGGCTTAGGAATTATGCTTCTATGACTAAAATGGAAAAATATAAAGCGATTATAATGCATTTTTATTGATTATTGGTAATCAATAAAGACGTCAATCATCAAAACAAGCCTTCAATAGTTGAGACACATATTTGTATAATAATTTGCATTACAAAAATGTCACTCTTTCTATTACTACAATTTTTAAATGCCTGCTGACATTTCCTTATTCACATATACTCTTTTACCACGGTGCCCTAAATGTGGAAGGGAGCCTGGACGGAGGTATGAATGTGAATGTCTGTTGAATCTTGAATATGAAACTGATTTCACCTCGGTTCTAGCTATAGTCAGTCACGACCAGTTTGGTCATGGAACAGGTGTTATCCATGCTTATGCTCTATATGCTGCAAGGCTGAAATATGCGGTACGATAACTTATCACGTCAAGAAGTCTGTTGTGTATGCTACGTCACACAAACGCGGCATTGAAGGGAGAACGACGAGTTTTTCGTGTTATCGAGTTCATCAACAATCTTTCTCCATGATAGCTGACTACACCTTTAAATTGAGCAGCGCAAATGTCTAACGCCAGTATCTATTTAGCCTTGGACGTCAGACAGTGGCCGTGCAGTTTTATCTGTGAGCCATTCAATGTTTTTGTATCAAATCACACTCAGAGATTGTCAGGTCAGGTTTTGTGGACTGCGATGCCCTAAAGTCATTAACAAAGCCTACATGCATTGCACGTGCAGTAGCCTACCAGTGGACTTTGACAATTTATAATAATAATAATAATAATAATAATAATAATAATAATACATAGAAGCCTACTTATACATATACTATTTATGTATGTATTATTGTTGATGTTTATATTCTGATAGCATTCTCTCTCTCTCTCTCTCTCTCTCTCTCTCTCTCTCTCTCTCTCTCTCTCTCTCTCTCTCTCTCTCTCTCTATCTCTATCTCTCTTGATACCACTACATCAAGTTCGGCTGCACCAGCACCATACTGTATGTAGGCAGACAGGGAAACCCACGGCAGCTTCTCCGCCCAATCACATAGCGGGAGGCGGTCCTACTTACGCTGCATGCAATTTAAAGGTAGTTTGATCCATTCGAGTTAAACCTGTCGCATGCGTAAACAGTTGATCTTTGATCATGTAGAGGAATATTAGGTTTTATTGCATCTGACTAACTACAGCAGATCTAAGATGAATGAAGACAGAGACCTATATGCAGGTGAGGTGCTCCAAGACTTTTTAATTGTGGTATATTTGAAAGGAGTAATGATCTATCAACAAATATGTCTATGTCTGGCAATATGGCTATCCGCAATGGTTACCAGTACCCTATAAAGTAAAATGAAAATCCTTTTGCATTTCTACGTTAGATGGGAATGATAACCATGTTCCATATCATTAGATGCTCTGTTCGCTTAATGTGAATCTTTCATCTGCAGACTCATATCTGAAGGAGATGGACGGTCAGTCTGTAGCGGATAGACTGTGTGGGAGATGTAACAAAATATGCAGATTGTCCCGTTACAAGTTAAAAGATGTTTGCACAAGGTGAGTGTGCAATACATTTGGATCCTTCAGACATCCAGCAGAACAGCTATTTCAGCCAAACCTCACTTGCTAGAAGTCAACTAGTCGAGTTGCGTTGACAAACATTTTTATGCAAACTTCAAATGTTCAAAAGTATTTTCTTATTGCCCTCTATGCACTTAATTGCCACTTTGATATTAATATCAAAATGGCTTGTTTATCATTGTACCATTTATAATTTGTACACTTTGATCATCCTATATGTATTTATAATAATAAGGAGGGTTTACTAATCACCTAAATAAAACATTTGCAATCCTTCTAAAAGGTGTAGTCAGCGATGCTGGTATCTGCACCACTTTGTGTTTCCAATTTACAGAGCCAGGGCTATGTAACTTAAATTGGGAACTTTGAACTTGGTGCACACACTACAGTACAGAGATGTTTGCTGAATTTGACTAAATTGTGTTGTAGGACAATGCAAATATCATTGACTGCATGTTGCTAGAGAGTCGGGGTGCTAGATTTGCTTTTCTGCAGAAAAGCAGAGTCGCTGACTCCACCATTTTAGTAAGGTTTATTGATCACTGCTTTTTATGCTGTAATATCCAGGCCACAATCTTCCGTTTTTCTGTAAATGCAAAAGGCAGTTACATTTACGTTAGTTGACAGTCGCGTTAGACAATCTACTGTAGAAAAAAATCGGAAGTCAAGAGCAAAATAAAAGACACACGCTTGCCTTGTTTTCTGTCCCTCTTCTAGTGTAGTAAAGTTTTATTTTTATAGCTCTTACTCGCATAACGTTCTCATATGGCTTTACAAGCCCAAATTTCACATGGAAATGAACGACACCCCCATAACCTGCTCCTCCCCACGGGGAGGAAACCTTGGGAAGGGATCACAGAGGGAGGAATCCACCCTTCCAGGACGGTTAGGGTGCAATAGGTGATGATAGGGCAATAAGACTGAGCAATTATACAGTACAAGAATGTATCACATTGTGCAGTATAATAACTAACACATTGTAGATATGAAGTGCTCAGTTACAGTGTAACTGCATCCCAGCTCTGAGCCTGGGAGCCTGACCCCTTTGCACTTTGAAAAATGCTAAAACGTAGTCAAGGAGCAGAGTGAGGTGAGGGGATTTGATGAGGAGTTGAAAACCAGCCAAGTCCAGGGCAATTTTTAACGGATATGACGTGTAGAGCCACTTTCAGACCATTAAAATCCAGATTTCGATTAAGAACGATATTTTAACACCAGCATTTCCGTTTCTCATCACAGTGCAGTTTTACCGTTTTAGTTTGCAGCTCAAAAAACACAATGTAGGGTGCAGGTCCACTTTAAAATGTGATGTTGACCAATGCCATATTGTAGGCATCTGCTGAAGACTATCGCCATGGGCCAGGCGTTGTCCCTGCTCATCTGTGGAACAGCTGTGAGCTGCCAGTACCTGATTGACGCCGACGTGAAGACTCCCATGTTGCAGAGCTTCCTGAACTACGCCCTGCTGCTGCTGGTTTACACCTCCTACCTTAGCACACGGAGAGGTCAGCCTGACATTTATTACCACGCTGATTGCCAAGTACGTTCACACATAGATAGAACAGAGACGTGATATAGTTCTTCTAAACTAAGTAAATGCATCTTGATTCTGATTTATGGGGGGAAGGCAAGGTTTCTTTTGTTTTTTTGCAAGTCGTATGTTTCTACAGGTGACGGGAACATCTTGCAGATTTTAAAAACCAAATGGTGGAAGTATTTTCTGATGGCTCTGACAGATGTAGAGGCAAACTATGCAGTTGTGACCGCCTACCAGTACACAACCCTGACCAGTATACAGGTAGTCTGGTGTTTTTAGACGTTGTTTAGACTAATGTTGTATAAGATGTTGTTTATCCCATTGAATAAAGTTGTCCAATTAAGACCCTTTGAAAGCAAATGCCCTTTTGTCGACCATATTAGCTCAATGTTGTAGCTAGCAAATGTCTTGTTATTGGGTTTTGGGCCAAAACAATAATGTAAATACTGTAGACTGCATTGATATAGAGCTTTTCTAACCTTGCAGAACAGGATTGCTTCACATGCACCAATTTCACACACTGTCTGTCTGTCTGTCTGTCTGTATGTCATTTTCCACATCTTCATGCACTATCATGAAGGCAGCGAAGTGCTAACATGTGCTAACGTGTGGTTCTGCGTGCTAACGTGTGGTTCTGCGTGCTAACGTGTGATCCTGCGTGCTAACGTGTGGTCCTGTGCGCGTTAGCTGCTGGACTGCTTTGTCATCCCCGTGTTGATGGTGTTGTCGCGCCTGCTCCTGAAGACGCGCTACCGGCCCATGCACTTCGTGGCCGTTGCAGTGTGTTTGCTCGGGGTTGGTGCGATGGTAGGGGCTGACCTACTGGCAGGCAGAGACCAAGGATCGAGTAAGCACCATTTGATCAATCATGTGCTTAAAACAAATGTTATTCACATCTTTAATTTAATATATCTATCCTTGAATTGCCTTTCACCTCATTGGACTCAAGTCACGAAATGTTACAGGCTGGAAAAGCTACGGAAAGACAACCTTTTTTAATTTGTTTAAATGTTTTCATCTCTCAGCGAGTGACGTTTTGCTGGGTGATTGCTTGGTCCTTCTGAGCGCTGTTCTCTACGCCGTGTCCAACGTCTGCCAGGAGTACACGGTCAAACACCTGAGTCGGCTGGAGTTCCTGGGCATGATGGGATTGTTTGGAACCCTCATCAGTGGCATACAACTGTACGAGAAACACACTATATCAATTCAGCATAGATTTATACAAACTACATAATGTGCTTATATATATTATCCATGTTTTACTGTATGATCATGATAATGTACATTATAATCGCCATAGTAATTTATTACCATCATTATTATTAGTCAGTGTTTGGCTCCAGCATGGGTAATAATGGTTATTTCCCCGTTTTCCAGTCATCGTGAAATCGGGTGAACTCGACGTAATCCTCATCTTCAAATGTACTGTATGTCTCTGTGGGCCAGAATCTTCATTGTTGTTTTCATCCTCAAACAAACTTCTTTGCGGTCCACACAAACGATAACGGTGCATAATGAATAATGATGCTAATCTGACCTGCAGATGAGACTGTCCTGACTGGTATCCAGTCCACACTGTTATGAAACCACTGTTGTGTGCTCTCACAGAGTTGTGCTGGAAATGCATGCAGTACAGGAAATTAAATGGGACCTTAAAATAGGTAAGTTAAGCTTTCATTTTTCAGTTTAGCTTTCATTACTGAAGTCTGTGCTAGAACACAACATAATCCGGAACACCAAAGTGTAGTACTTTCACCTTTTTTAAAGGTTCTCTGAATGATATTATGTGATTTGAAACATTAATATAGCAGCAATCTGCTGTTTTCTATTGTAAAGATGTAGTGAAGTAATCCACTAGCCTTGACCAGAGAATGTCACACAGAGCCACTTTAAGGCAGCGATTATTTATTTTAATCTGTATGTGCGCAAGGTGGCTGCCACACACGTATCCTGTTTTCCTTTGGAGCATCGGTTGTTAACACGTGCTCAAGTCAACGCTATGCATTCGCAAGATGCAGTTCAGCGCCTGGGCTGAACTTTGGGCGGGGGGGCAATATCAGGATAGGACAGGCACGGTCAGCAGCAGCAGAACAAACATGAACAACAATGGTGGAACATTTAGAGGAGTAATAGAACTCGTCCACATTTACAGACATTTAGGTAACACTTTATTTTAAGTTGTGTTCATTAACACTGTCATAACCATGACACAAACTCATGTTATGAACATTAATGAATGTTTCACTGTTCACACATTAGCTGTAATTTGGTAAATAATGTCAAGTTGGCATTGTTTGGGATCTGTCTTTGTCATGACAACTTGACATGAACCAAGATGACATAACTTGTCATTGTCTTTGTCATGACAACTAGACATTAACCAAGGCAAAATAACCCATTGTAATAAAGCTTTATGACATATTTATGACAAAGTGAAATTGTTACTGTAGTTGAGGTCAAGTAAAATAGTCATGACACTGTTAGAAATACATTTGACCATTACAATGTAATGACATCTTGATGACAAGTCAAAACTTTGTCATGACGACGTGACATTAAACAAAGACCTTGACGGGTTATTTTGCCTTGGTTAATGTCAAGTTGTAATGACAAAGACACGTGCGCATTGATTGCACACGCGCGACAGGCTGAAGCCCTCGCCAGATGCTGCAGCATGCCTGGGCCTTTAACTATCCACTGCCTCCCGTTTCCTCAGGCCTGCTGTTTGCGGGCTACACATTGTGTATGTACGGGCTGTACAGCTGCATGCCCGTGGTGGTGAAGCTGACCAGCGCCACAGCCGTCAACCTCTCCCTGCTCACCGCGGACCTCTTCAGCCTCTTCTGTGGGATCTTCCTCTTCCACTACAAGGTGACTGACTTGGGATCTGCACTTTGTGATCGAATGCATCACAACCTGCTATATTCTTTTTCATTTATTTATTTATTTATTTAGCTTAGCTGGTCCTAGCCTCGTGAGACCGTCCTGATCTCGCAAGCTCCAATTTAATAATTGCGTTGCAGCAAGCAGTATGGAACCCCTCAATTCAAAAGTGTATATTTCTTAAAAGCGGTGCTAATGTATTTCAAACTTCCTTCCTTCCTACGAAAGGATTGCCTTTCTAGAAAGGTAAGTCCTGTCGTATGAAAACTAACGCACACAACGTTGTTTTCTGTAGGGGTGACAAACAATTTTGCGTTGAGGGTTTTCAAGCTGATACTTACTGCCAAATGAAATGGAAGACTAGGCTGGTCCTGCCATTAATCTACATATTCCGAAGCGATGTGTATGTGGGTCAACTGTTGTTGCTTGGATTAAAGGTGTCGCCAGCATGCTCTGCTCAACAGCGTCCTGGTCACTCAGTAGGATCAGTCATTGTTTTTTGTAACCAAAGTCGGCTGTACCTAGCAGGGAACTAGCATGGCTTCATGCCCTGCTGGATGACAGAATATCGTTGTCGTTTTTAATACATCCAGGTTCTATTCAACATTTTGTTTTATTTAATTCAGTTTGTGGAAAAAAACGATGGTAGCCAGCAGATGTTTGTTGCGTAATGTGGCCAAGGTGTTGTTACAACGCATGGAATTATGTAAGTAAGGAAGGACACTACAGTGTTGAGGGTTTAATTCCCAGTTTTCTCCTCTGTTCAGTTCTCAGGCCTGTACATCGTCTCGTTTGTGGTAATCACCGTCGGCTTCATCACGTTCAATGTGGTTCCCACGTACGCGCCCACGGCGGAGACGGATTCCGGAGACGCAGAGTTTGACATCCATGTCGCAGTGTCTGTCCAGGACACACCGATGGTTGAAAACCACACAGAGAGACATGAGACACGAGAGGTGGTTGCTAGTTGCCGACTCTGAGGCAGAGACTATGAGGCTAACCAGACTACAAGTTCTGGACTGACCTGAAGCACAGGATTTAAAAAATGTATTAATTAAAAAATGAAATGCAAGGCGTACACTTTAAGAAAATTGTGACTGAACATTTTGGATTACCCACTTTTTATACTGCAAAATGTGGTTGCTTTAAATTGCAAGGTATATTGACATTTATAATAATTTACTGTAAGGACGTTATACAGAGTTAAGGATTGAACTAAACTGATGTGCATTTTTATTATGGTTCAGTTCTTATTAAGGAAATTACTATTTTCAATAATCATATTTTGTATCTGAGAGAATTTGAATACATTTTATTTATTTATTTACAATTACCGTATTGTCATTTTAAAATGCTGCATTTGCGGTTTAGCAAACATAAGGATAAATAATCTAAATGCACTATTTATTTTACCAATGTTTGCTAGGATTTATTCAGTTAATGTTATAGGCCTACAGTATTTCACAATTATAGTTTTTTAGATTTGACATTGTATGTAATCATACATTAGTGTCTGCTGACTATCTGTTTTTTTTTTTGTGCTGATGCAATTGTTTACTTTTTTACAGATTGTATGAAGCTTGATAATTTGGTTTGTTATGAAGCTGTAATATTTCACAATAACGTTTTGTTAATGCCAAAAGAAATGTTTTCTATATTATGCAGTAAATATATTTTGCTAATAAATAATTATGTTTATATGGTAACTTATTTTTGTAAACTATCTGTAAACGATCAAAATAATGTAATTGCAAGATATTCCACCCACGATATTAAGCTACAGATGTTCAATCTAAAATGTCTAAACACAATGGATGTTTAATATATCTCTACTAAACCCCCAAAGGAATTTGAACACTACATGTAAAGTGAAACGGGGTGCGTGGAAACTGGGAACATACTGAGTACTATTCGCACCTTTCCAATCATCCACAGCACATCAAGCTGATGCTCAAGATCTGCCGTTGGTCGCCCTTATATCGGCGGAACAAACCAGATATAAGTACGCGAAAGCAATCCAAAGAGACAAAGACAAATTCCCTGCACATCATAATATAAACTACCACGACAGACTTTGATGTTAAGCTATTCTGCACTGCGATACTGTTAATAGAGCCCCCCCCACATCTATCTATCTCTCTCTCTCTCTCTCTCTCTCTCTCTCTCTCTCTCTCTCTCTCTCTCTCACA
>JAOEGT010066261.1:0-16813 GCA_025447795.1 Speoplatyrhinus poulsoni
ATGAAGTCGGAGTCATAGTGTTGGGGTGGCTGATAAGTGCAAAATATGCAATTTTTTTAATGTTCACCATTTCTCAAATACAACAATATATTTATATATATTTAATTATGGCTGGATAATGTGGAATTTGAACGATACAACTGCACTCTTTGTATGTTGACTATTGCTGTCTTTGACACTTTGACAATCATAGAAGAGATAGGATAGAGCAGAATATGACAGACAGAATATGACAGACGGATAAATAAATGGATTAACAGAAAGAAAAATATAATTCTTTATTATGTAATGTATGGTATACCACAATATTAATATTCACTTCCTGAGCTGGTTCTTCTAATTGAAAATAATACATAGATGGATAAATAAATAAATAAATAAATAAATAAATAAATACATACAGTATAATACTTTTATTATGCTGGAATAAAAACTGCTCAATAGTGTAGTAGTGTGTGCTCTGATGGAGCTGTAGCATGATGGAGCTGTACCACTGCTCTGATGGAGCTGTAGCATGATGGAGCTGTACGACTGCTCTGACAGACATTTAGCACTGCTCTGATGGAGCTATAGCATGATGGAGCTGTACCACTGCTCTGACAGACCTTTAGCACTGCTCTGATAGAGCTATAGCATGATGGAGCTGTACCACTGCTCTTATGGAGCTGTAGCATGATGGAGCTGTACCACTGCTCTGATGGACCTTTAGCACTGCTCTGATAGAGCTGTACCACTGCTCTGATGGACCTTTAGCACTGCTCTGATGGAGCTGTAGCATGATGGAGCTGTACCACTGCTCCGATAGAGCTGTAGCATGATGGAGCTGTACCACTGCTCTGATGGAGCTGTAGCATGATGGAGCTGTACCACTGCTCTGATGGACCTTTAGCACTGCTCTGATGGAGCTGTAGCATGATGGAGCTGTACCACTGCTCCGATAGAGCTGTAGCATGGTGGAGCTGTACCACTGCTCTGATGGTGCAGCTCCATGGATGGAGCTGTACCACTGCTCCGATGGAGCTGTAGCATGATGGAGCTATAGCACTGCTCTGATGGAGCTGTAGCATGATGGAGCTGTAGCATGATGGTGCTTCACCACTGCTCTGATGGAGCTGTACCACTGCTCCGATAGAGCTGTAGCATGATGGAGCTGTACCACTGCTCTGATGGTGCAGCTCCATGGATGGAGCTGTACCACTGCTCCGATGGAGCTGTAGCATGATGGAGCTGTAGCACTGCTCTGATGGAGCTGTAGCATGATGGAGCTGTAGCATGATGGTGCTGCACCACTGCTCTGATGGAGCTGTAGCATGATGGAGCTGTACCACTGCTCTGATGGAGCTGTACCACTGCTCTGATGGACCTTTAGCACTGCTCTGATGGAGCTGTAGCATGATGGAGCTGTAGCATGATGGTGCTACACCACTGCACTGATGGAGTTCTAGCATGATGGAGCTGTACCACTGTTCTGATGGAGCTGTACCACTGCTCTGATGGACCTTTAGCACTGCTCTGGTGGAGCTGTAGCATGATGGAGCTGTAGCATGATGGTGATACACCACTGCACTGATGGAGCTGTAGTACTGTTCTGAGGGCAGAAGGGCAAGCCAGTGATAAGCAGGGTGTGATGGGTCTTTCTGGATGCCGTGTTCTTTCCGCAGGCAGGGGGAGCTGTAGATGCCTTCCAGGCCATGCAGATATGTGTTGGTGATCTGGGCTGCGTTGACGACTTTCTTGTCAGCCGCAGAACTATTGTCATACTACACTAGGGTCCTGTGTGCCAGGACACTCCCAGTGGAGCACGAGGACACTAGCAGCTGTTGTGACAGGTTGGCTTTCCTATATCTCCACGTGAGATCCTCAGAGATGTGGGTGCCTAAGGACCTGAAGCTGGAGACTATTGACTCTTTCACCAGAGGCTCCGTGGACCTCCGGTCTCTGACAAGGCCCAGGCGGTCCCAGGTGGTCCAGGAAGGCACAGCCAGACCACCTCCCCTGAGTTTCAGTGGCTCCACCGTAGAGAGAGAGTCAGCAGCATAGGTACCAGGTACATTGGTGTGAACATCGTGACAACCTTACCTTATCCGCTCTCCTCGTCAGCCGTAGTTAGTTCCACCCTGCCGTGTGATTCACAGATGTATCTTGTTTGAAATCCAAGCCCAGTTCATTTGAGCTCTCTTGTTCTGTTTCTCAAGCCTTGTTTCAAGTACTCATGTTCTGTGTCCTGTCTCTGCATTGACTGTTTGCTAGATTATCATTTACCTGTTGCTCTGGATTTCCTGCGGTTGGACTGTGCCTATTGGATACTGAACTCTCCCTGCGAATTTGCCTAAACTCTTGTTCCCCAGTTTTGTTTATTAAACTTCAAATTACTTTCACTGTAGTAGAGTCTGAGTGTGCTCTGGGTCCTTGTCACACCCCCAGCCTCGCCAGAATCACATAGCAGGGTTTAATGCATACATAGACACTCTTCACAATGACGCTCTTCACTCACTAGTTTACACTCTCACTCATACCAATCTACACAATCTTACTCTCAAGTCTCCACACACTATGGACTGTGTACATCCATCACCACCACCATACACTTAATACATTTTACCACAGACAGCCTACTCAGCCTCATTACACAAGATAATACATACAAAACTAAGCAGCCTACTTGTTGTGGACCATCATCTAGCAAATATGGGGCCATTATTGTGAGTGGAGAGTTGTGTAACTTGAAACGTGTGTGTAATCAGATTTGTAAATTAGTAAATTATCCTCAAATCTGACAATATAGACATAAGATCTGTAAATGCGTACACAAATATGTAATGCATATAGATATTGATGGCTAGAAAGTATTTTGCTCCAAGAGCTAGAAACACAGACACACAAGTACAGCGAATCACTGTTCAGTGAGACACATGCACACAGAGATGTCCACAAGAAGAGAAAATTACCAGCCTTAGTGTTGGTCTGCATTTGGTGGTATATTTTGTCTGGCTTCTAGTACACAGACAAATAGGAGTTATAACTGATGACGTGTAAAATACCTTTCAGCTGTGAATGCCTATGTACACATTCACAGCTCTATGTACACATTCATATGTACACATTTGCAAATCACAGATTGAGATACAGTTTCTCAACTTCTTCTCTAAATAGTTGCAATACAATAATGGCCCCATTCTGGAATGAATTATGTAGCACTGCACATAATTAATAGACTTCTGCATATATGGCACTGGTCACTGTACATTCTCAGTAGATACTTCTGCTTACATTACAATATACTAATATACTAGAGCCCGCGCGCACGCGCACACACACAGCACTATGTGTAGTAGCCTACAAACTGCTGGAATACTTCTGCATATTATTTATATTACTTAATTATACACTTATTACACTATACTTACTATATTGTAATACTTACAGTGCAAATACAACATTGCTACTGAAAAACTGTGGAAATCCCAATCACGTCACTTTAAGAGTCTCCTTTTATGTTGTTATATAGCCAGCGACTAAACTATGTGCATTTATAATAGGCTATTAACTAGTAAATTAGTCGTAGTGTTATATATCATTCTGCAATTTTGTCAAGAACCTGCATTTCGTTGTTTGCATAACATTTTCTAAATGTATTTAATTTTATTATCACCCTAACATCCATTGAATCCATGAAGACTATTTTACTTTTGTGTGCGTGTATCAAATACTTAATCATGCTGATGACACCCCTGTAAAAAGAAACTATATCCACTGTCATCTCCATTGTGTCATTTAGCTTATCTACACAACAGGTGCATAGCGAAGGTTTCTTGGCACAAACATTAGCAGCCATGGTGCAGTCCATGTGAGTCTGACTGTGTTCCTTCACAGTTTTCACACTGTCGAGAGGGAGAGAGTGGTTCATTCAAAGCCTACAGGCCTAATGTTCAAGAGTTAACAGAACCCATTTGGTCTCTCCATTACCAAGGTATTACTGGGAAAGGGGGAGAATGTTCAAACATATCGACACAAGAACTACAGTACACATTCCCTGCTTTAGGAGAAACATCACAGAAATTTCAGAGTTTCACTGCAGCAGCTGTGGCTAACATCAATGTTTTTGTGTGTTTTGAGACCAGAAGTAAATTGCCAGGCTTCACCCTAATTGAAAAAGCCTGGACACACTACACAGAAATCACTGTTCTTTTTTTACCCGACCACACTTCCACTGAGAGGTCAGAGCTCTGAGTCAGCCAATGAACAGCATATCTGTAACAGGTAGGGTAGGGAGGGATTTAGTTGAAGTTCGTATAGGCAGCTTGCTACTCTGTACCCATCATGGTAATGTTCCAGGGCAGTGATATTGGGCTACCAGGTTCAGCATAATCTGATAAAACCCACTTTAAAAATTTTGGTAACTTTACCCCAAAATACTATTCTAATCATTTATGCAATTGTGTGCCTTGCATCACTACAACCAATTATTTAGTGTCCTTCATGAAAGCATTTCAGCAGGGAAGAGTTTTGCAGACACTGGAGTTCGTAATCTGGGTTATTATATCCAAGTGTATTCAGGGCCTTACTGACATGTGGTAGATAGCTGCCGAGAGACATGGCTGCTCCATGTAGCTTTACATCTTCATAAGGACAGGAGAAAAGATCTTGACGTCCTCTTCTATACCTTGGCTCTTGGTAGACTTACTTTAAAAGCTCTATCATGTACACAGACATTAGGTAATTTTTTTCATTGAGTAAAGGCATGACATCTGTATCTTTGTCAAACTATATTTGAGGTTTCCAAGCAAAAAATTCTGTACACTGAAAAACATAGTATCAGTGCTATCATTATCATAACAACTTTACTCCCAAATATCAACATCAGACACAGAAACAGCTACTGAATACCACTTTTCTTTTTAGTCAGGTGTCATCCAACAGAGTGATCTAGAGCTCCTAACGGCTGGTCTTGTGATTTGAGCAGAACACTGGTGCACAGCTGATACGTCAGAGAGGAATCATCTGAACGTCTGCACGTTGCTGCCGAGCTTACAGAGAAACAAGCAGGCTGTTCTGTACACAGAAGTCAAAGCAGGCCGAACGGTGAGACAAGCCTTTGAGGTGGATGTGAGCTCTTACAAAGGTGCAATACAGGAGGTCTTTATTGGATGTTTTGTATTTATGCTTTGTTTTTGTTTCAGTTAAGGCCCTGCATCACCTGCACAGCCTCACTTTGGAAGACGCTGAGGACACAATACCAGTCTATATGCTGGGGGCGGTGCGTACAGTGAGGAAATTCAAATAAGACTGTAAGCAGTGCACTGCTGGCCATGTAGGTCTTCTAATAAGAGCATTAACAGCAATGGGCTAGACTACAGACAGCTTTGCAGGGGGGAGGATACTACTGTAAACTCTTAACTATGCGCACACACACACACAGAATCTTTCATTTTAAGTGTGTATATTTCACAACTGTCCACTCGTTGCCTTAACAAACACAAAAACACACAACACACAGCTGCTTATCATATGACTCAGGCAGGAGGATATGCATATGTCAATGCTCCAGAGAAAGTGTTCCTTAGTTTCCGCATTCATATGCCATCTTACCCCCGAAGCTACATATAATGCTGTCTTTGTCCCAAAGCACACACACAGACTATATTGTATTAGGTCAATTGGCTAGTGAGATAAACTCAGGGCAGGGTTATTACTTAGGCACAACTCTATACAATAGAGAGTCCAGGGAACGTTTGCAGTGTGTTTATGATGTGGACAACCCCATAGTAATTACAGGGGGGGATCTGTATACTACAGTGACCTAAGGAGAAAACAGTGGGAAGGGTTGTTTAGCTTATTCCAAGAATGTCCTGCCTTTCCTTCCTCTTGAGTCAAAGTACTAGGAAGTTATTCCTTTTGTGTTGGAGTGGGGGAGACACGTCAGACATGGCTCATTCTGTACATTTGTGTGGTGAACAAGTTCCCCATAGGCAGCAGCAGCTTAGTAACTGAGACCGTGCTACAGCCCAGCCTACCATGTGTAGTAGGGTTGCACCATATTGGGAAAATGTGATATTGCAATATCGATAATAATGTTGGTATTTTTTAACATAAGTACAAATACAAAGGTTATGGGAAAATGCATCAAAATATATTCATAACATAATCAAAACAACACATTTAAACTGATTCCAAGCTACCGAGGAGGCATTCTTTTTGGCCACTGATGTTTCCCTCTTCGGTCTCTATTAAGTCACTAGCTTCCTCAGCCACACATCTTACATTTATGTCTAAATCAAAACCATCTAAGCCAAACAGCCAATGGACGCTTCTCTCCACAAAATAAACTGAATATTGCACTTCCTGCAACATTTTCGATATGATATTGCGCAACGATACTGAGTCTATATATTGTGCACCTCTAAGTAGTAGGTAGTATGTTATTGTGCCGCACAATGTGTTTCATTCACCAAGTGACACACTATCCCAGTGTGGTGTGTCCCTAATGAAAGACAACGGTTATAAACTTAGCAACCGATGTCAGCAAATTACACATTACTGTGACATGGTGGCTGCCACAGTGGTCATCCAAGGTTGTGTGTCTCTGTGTGTGTGTGATGCTAGTGAATCATAAGTTGGCATACTACATAATAGCAGGATCGGAGGAGAGGGGGTTGTCTGCCTACAGTATGAGCTCTGGAGATGGAGGTGGAAAGGAACAAGCAATGAAGGAGAAAGGCTAAAAACATGTTTTTGTTACAATGGTTTCCATTACAAGGATTCTGAGGATACAACCTTAGGAGTGCACCTAACATGAAGAGAATATAGGCCTATTATATTACATGAGATAGGCAAATTAGGCTCTTGATCACAAATGAACCAATCTTGGAACATTGGCTATATCATCTGACGGCGATGAACACTCTGGGGGCAAGGTCCAATATTTTTGGGATGTTTCCAGGGAAATACCACTGACCACTGCCTCTGGTCAATCTGATTTACACACAAGAATGGAGTTGGAGTTGACTTTGGCTACTCAGAACAGATATCCACATATGAAAAGCCATATCGTCATCAGACCATCTGATTTAGTTCCCCAAGATTGCATTTAGTTCTGCCTCAATTAGTTGCTCTCCACACAGACGTGATTGGTCAATGCTGCTAGACTACAAACAGAAAGAAGGATGCATTTGGTACCAGTATGTCAATGCCTATTCTATATGAAGACATCTTAGATATTACAAATTAACAAGCTAATAATACATAGCCTGGCTACCTAGGAGGCTGTGGAATGTAAAACAGGTACTTCTGTTACAGGTGTTTCAAACAATTATGTCATCCAACCAGGTAAAGTTTTATGAAGGCAATTAGTAACAGTGTAATAAAAAAAACACTGATGCGTGAAATGATCTGATCAATAAAAATGTAGTGAGACATCTGATGAAACATTCATCAAACTAACAGATTTGTTAGACGTAGTCGTTGTAGCTGTTGCTCATTATTTTACTGTATGCTCTAATGTCAACTCCAGGGCAGATCTAAGCAGCGCTGATACATGAGAGTCCAAAGCACAACTCCACCCTTCAACAAATTCTGACATGTCATGCATTTTAATTTATAGAAGGCCATCAATGGCACATGTTCATGCAATATTATAATTATACTGCAACAAGCAGCTCAATATGAGTCATAGACTATTAGTTGATAGTACATTTAAAATGCATACTGACCATTCTATGTTTGAAACATTATTATGCTGCTTTTTGGCCAGGTCCCTCTTGAAAGAACAGACTAAAGGCAGTTCCAGGTAAATGACTAGAAACCAAGGAGATAATAGATCAACGCAAGAGTACTGTATTGAATGATGATCTTGAGGACACCATGATAATGTGTGTATAAACAAGTCTTTTAAAAGCAGACACATAAATATACTCAGCAGAAGAGTATTCAAATATGTGTAGTCTGAGTCTTAATATTTGAATGAGAGTTATATATAGCCTGCATAACACTAATGTACCGGTAGCTGAATGTGACCAGCAGCCTATAACTATGCCAGCAGCCCGCGACAGGGTACAGCAACCAATAAACAAAGCTTGAATTATTGATGGAACAGTGGTGGGTTACAAACAAGCATTTGTTTGACAGGGTTAAAGATGTTCTAAACGTTTATCAGGTGTTATCTTTGAGTAATCTGCACTTACGGCTGTACTTTGCAGAGTAACTAGAGAATTAGATCACTAGCAGCAACTCAAAAATAAATGTTGTGCATTTCCATTTGTCAACAATGGCACAACACTTAACTTGAATGTGCATTTTCCTAGTAAACCAACCTCTTCTGCGTGTTTCCTAAGTGCCTTTTCCCGTTCGTACTGGGTGACAAGTTGCTCGTTGTCTTCCTTCAGGAGCTCCAGCTCGACATCGCGCTCCTGGTTGACGGCGAACACGGAGTCCAAGTTCTCCAGCACGGCGACGACAAGCGGCATAAGTTCTTTCACCACGTCCTCGTCGTATTTTCCTATTAGCCGCTCAAACTCGCGATATATAGAACTCGCCAGGCCCGACACACGATCGGACATCATCGCCAAACTGCCCGTTTCGTCCTGGTATAGATCTCCGTCGTCCAGCTCCATTTTCCAGCCTTCACTTCTTCGCCAGCTAACGGGCTAGCAGCAAGCTTCAGTTTGCCAGAAGCTGTCTGCTTCTTGTTTCCGATTTAATCACAACTAAACGTCAGCCCTAAATCATAGTCCGACTGCTACTGAAGAGGCGCTGCACAGTTAAACAACTTTTTAGTGAGCGTAGCGACGGCTGGCTGTAAATGCTAGATTCGCTAGCAGTGCTTAAAGTCTAGTAGTGTCCCTTCACTTCACAACAGATCAGCTCCAGTGTTGTTGACGGGATCGTCGTGCTGACGTCACGTTTCAGAGCCCTGCACTGGGGCTGCAGGACAACAAAACTGGAGCTAATCTGCACCCATCTTGCAAAAGTTTTATCAATGTGAGACTATGGTGATGACTCGTGACCACCCGTCATATGCGTATGCCGTTATGAATGAACAATGTTTGCTCAAGGGAACGCCATAGACGAGCTACTTTAGATTTAATAGTTTTTATTTGCATCAAGGTGTCAGAATTAATTAGTAAAATTAAGTAGACGTAAAATGTTACATTACCTGATGACACATGATCAAGGAAGTACAGGCAGTGTGTACTAACTTTGTAATATCTATGGCAAAAACACATTCCCACCACAAGTACAGTACATCCTACCTCTTACATTCACTGTTTTATACCAAAACTAGTTTCAAACATGCAATATTCAACCTGCATTCAACAAAATGCAGAAGAAATGTTCCACAGACGCACAAAACAAAGCATTTTTGTTGATTGCATAGGCACTCTTCACCCTGAAATCTTAGGATGTGACACAAGATAAACCAGTTACTATGAAAAAAATACATGGCGTTAGGTAGGACACATCCCCTTGTAATCCTCTCATCGTGGACTGGACCACTCAAATTCATCCAACAAATGAGGAAGACTAGTGTCTTAAAGGATGCCCCCCGCAGCAATCATGCCAGCTAAAACATTTAATGCTGAATGTAGCGTACAAATACATTTCTATCTACATTTTGTACAAAGCACACAATCAACAGTAGAGCATAATACTCATAATGGAATCACCTGACACCTTGAAAGCAGTAAGTGTAAAGTTTAAGGAAAATCAAAAGTGCAATTATGTGTCCTTAGTATTTTGCTGACTCTGGTTCGGGAATAGCCAATATTCCCTTCCACTGACAAATTACAGCAACAGTCCTAAAGTTTGTGCTTGATGTGAATAGAGCAGCATTAAAGGACAGTCTGGAACATGAACCAGTGCAAGTCAGAATGCTAACATAAGCAAGAAGCACTTGCTGGAGAAATGCCTTGACATTCCTGAACCAGGTAGAGAATTAACCAGGGGAGTGCCTTAAATTCCAAGAGCTGGGGAGGGCTTAATGTAAAGCCAGGGAGAACCCATCTACGTAGCACTTTCACATCACATTGTTGTGGCTGTTGCTTAGCGACGACGGGCAGAGGGAGGAGGGCCTTTCGCTGGTCAGGCTACGGAGAGCGTACAGCACAGCATCAGGCATGTGGTCTGCAAGCATCCGGGGGCTGATCAGAATGCTCCGGAAGGCCATTTCATTGGACCACTCCACACGGTACCTCACCTTGGCAAAACAGGTCCTGTGAGAAACGAGCAAAGCCGTGAGGCGGAGGAATGAAGGAGACATATCTTACTGCAGGACTCTGCAGCCTTCCAAGGCTAAGGAACTAGTGCGCTCTCATTCCAGAATGCTTTCCTCACTTTCGAGCTCAATGTATCCTTCACAGCCTATTGTCCCACAATCCTTTGCACATTTAAATCAAACGCTACACGGATGCTTGGAAAGACTAATATTATTATAACCTAACCTATATTTACAATTAGGGCTGCCAGAATTTAATCGCAATTACTTGCACACTGCATATTTTTACCATTTCAAATTTTAACCTAAATATTTTCTTTCCAAGTGTTGGAAGTATTTTTATAACAAGATATGCCAGCTTTATGCACATTTTTGCATTTATTTTAATTTCCATTTCATTTGAAAAAAATGCAGAAAGCTGGTTTATCATGGAATCTTTGCTGTTTTTATATACAGTAAATATTTTGGTCGGCATAGCGGGGAAATGCTTCCTCTACAGACTGACTGAATGCAGTCTACTGTCTAGGAGGAAGCCCATTAAATGACCACGCATCTCAACTTGTCCCCCACAGAACACAACATGGAGCAGGAGACCAACCTGCGTGAGGGTCCATCCTCCGTGAGGTGCAACACGCGGCCAGGCAGGTAAAGGGACATCTGGGCGGCTATGTGGGCGGGAGAGTCGTCTGAGGCCAGGCTCTGGTAGGACGTGGTGTGGCGGATCATCAGTGACTCCTCCCCCAGCAGTGGCTGGCTGAGCTGCTCCTCTCTGCGGTTGTCCAGCTCCGTGGGAAAGTCGTCTGGGTCTCCTCCGAACACCTCATACCAGCAGCCCTGCAGCAGGATGCGGTACTGGGGCACAGTGCTGGGTGGTGAGACCCTCTCAGTGTACAGCAGGGCAAACAATAGCAAGTGGCAGAGTATGCAGCATATCCCTCTATGCTAACTAATAAAGGACTGTGTCTCACCTTTGGCTTGTTGCAGTTTGAGACCATTTTAAGTATCCTTCTCTTCAAATCCTCCATATTGGGAATACTTAATCTGTTATTAGGAAATTAACAAAGTGAGCATTAGAGAATATATAAATATTAAGTAGGGAGCTGTAATATTTATAGCTTCTCTCATCACTGGAGTTCATTAATAGCCCATAGAGCACATGCCCCCCAACACATAACCACACAAACTCATATTGAATCTAAATAGATATTTTTCCAAAAAGAGCAGTGTATACTCTAACATGATATTTTACCTGGGAACCAGGTCTTTTCCTAGCACAACAGAGACCACAAAGCCTTTGGAGTAATCAGTCAAGGCTTTACTGTGGGAGGGAAAAACACACCATGACAATTGTGACAAAGAACTATTTTATGCAAGCAGAGAATACCTTCAGTGAGGACATCTGATCACGTTACAAATGTTTGTAATGCCTGGGTTTAGGCTGTGGCATTCTGTGGCACGGTCAGTCTACAGAACCTGCTCTGTTAAGCCTAGCATTCACCAGGAACAACAGGGGTCCTAAAAGAATCTTCATGGTGGATAAACTTGTTGTTGTGGACTATTGCCAACATCTTCTGTGGTTGATGGAACCAATTCAACATGTTGAATCTTTGTTGTCACCCATGATGTATCGATAGCAAATAAGAGCACAATGACAGTCGAACAGGGGAGGGGATCTTAGCACATAAACAAGACATGCCATTCTGAAGAGCTCCCTTACATGTAAATGCAATGTGGCATTTTGTACCCAAGAAAGAAGAAGTTTGTGAATGGAAGATTGTTTGGGGTGAAAAAAAACAGTACACGTCTACATTGTTTTATAAAATGTTTATAAACAATCAATGCAGTCACCACTGGAATGCTACTGGCTTTGTTTGCACTGATTACATTCACAGCACGTGTGTTTTTATCCAAATAAGCTTTATGTAGAAGTGCTATATTAACATTAAGTAAATATTCAAATGAAATCAGTTCCAGCTGCAACTAAAAGGAAAAACAAATAATTAGCTTGTCTTGATTCAGGACATTCAACAGTTTTATAAGTCAATTTATATAGTTTATTTTAACTGGTCAGTTTCTACCAATACACTCGCCCTCTTGATTAGTGAAGTTACAGCGCCCCCTCATGGCAATTCTCGGTCTGTCCTTTTGCCATGCAGTGTTGTCAGCTGTTAGGCCTGGTGGATGCTAGGTTTTTTTTTTTTACACAACTGGCTGTCATCTTACCTCACAAGTCCTCCTGGTGGCGAGAACGCGTAGCACTGCAGAGTGGGGTACGAACTACGCAAGAGGATAGCCAACAGGGAAGCTGTGCCTCCACCCAAACTATGGCCAGTAATGACTAGTTTATATTCCTAAAAACACAGTCAGAAACAGATGCACAATTACAGCTTGTATTTCCAGTCTAATTTAAACTGGGTTCAACATGTTTCCACCTGCGGCAAAGATATCTCATCTTTATAGTTATGATGATAATTTACATGAAAACATGTACAAGACAACACCATAATATACAGGCAACAATGCCTGGGGCGATATCTGACAATGCTGTGGAGAAATTACCGGTGCAATGGAGAAAGCCTGGTTCAAGATTCCATCATTGACCAGTTTCTTGTAGATGTAATCCGCTGCCTGAGCAATGCCCTTAAGGAATCACAGATACAAGATCGTTAACTGGCAGGAAACTACAGCTGTTCCCACAGATCTGGTGTAGCTACGCACTGTTTTGAATGAGACACAAACATCTCTTTACCTTGTGAGCGTAGCAGCTTCCAGACACTCCCTCAATAGGCATGTGTTCACACTCTGCAGACAGGTCAGTAAGAGCATCCTTAAAGAATACATAAGATTAGACAACTGTCCTTGGCTTGTTGTATTGCAAAAAATATAAACACTTTCATATAGGGATGTGTCACCTTAACACACCCTGGTTTCACATCCTCTTGCCCCATGAACTCATTTATTACATCAGAAATATTTGCCCTTTTCTCTACTAATTTTGTCATTCAGATTCTGCTGTTCTACTGCTGGCCATCTTGTGTTCTCTGCTTTGCATTGTACATTACTTAGTTCGCATTTACAGTATACTTTGAGTGGGTGCACACATTTTTATGTTTACGCGTTTATATTTATTTTGTTTTTATTTTTAAATACAAAAATGTGCATAAAGCTGGCATATCTTGTTATAAAAGTATAACAATTGGGGGAAAAGAAAAATGTAGGTTACATTTTCAACAAGTAAAAATATGTGATTTATTAACCGCAATGAAGTACGTAAAGTATGCGATTAATCACAATTATATTCCAACAGCCCTAAAAAAAACTTAATTAATAGTGTCATCATGCGGAAACGTGTTATTTTCTCAATTCACAGCCTTTATGGTTGTTGACATGACTTACCTTAAGTGACAGTGTTCCTCTGACAGCCACCAGCACAGCTTCCCTCTTGTGATCCAGCGCCACGTAGAATGGAATCTCATAGATCTACAACGGGCAGTGTTGTCATCAATGGTGTTACCAGCTGGGCTCAAATACAGTGTGAAGAGACATGAGTACTGTATGCGGCGTGAGGAAGAGAAGCAAAGGTTCTACCTTGTTGTGGAAGCTGACGTAGATGAAATCTCTGTGCTGCAGGCCTGTGGTGAGCAGGATGGAGTTGAAGTGACATCCAAGGTGGTCTCCTCCTACAATGTCATGGTCAGTAGTTTGGCTGCTACAACTGCACACATGCACAAACAAAATTGGAATTAGAATCAAACATTATGTTATGAAGATTTTAATATTGGCACATGCTAAACTTGCAGAAACAATGACATTGCAAAATATTAGTTAGAACAATTTGAAGATATTTAAATACATTTCTGTGTCTAATACTCAGAAATGTATTGAAATATTTGTGTTTATTTGCACACACACATTAGTCAGCATTACTTTGTCAATCCAACTGGACTTTACCATGAGTGTACAGCCAGTAAAGTTGTGTATTTACTAGCAGTAAGCAGTCTTACCAATCTCTGATGAGTTTGCACGGCCCAGTACAGGGGTTGGAATAAATGTACAATGGCCAGCCATAGGATGACGCAGAAAACTGCATGTAGTGAGCAGCGGTCTCTAACTCTCCCTCCAAATCCTCACCCTACAAAGAGTAAAAAGATACATTTGCCAAGGTATAAAGCTGAATCAATTCATCTATGCATACCTATACTTTCAACATGGGGTAGATTTGGCCCTGGCCTATCTAGAGCCTTGTACGGATTTGAGTAATTGTAACCTTGCGGATATATTCCTCAAGGACAAGCTAGACCCGGAGTCTCACAGCAACTAGTGGATCCTACAAGCTTTTACCAAGCCACCTGCCAAAGTGGCCTGACCACCTTTCCAGCCTCTCTCAGTGCTTACAATGGGAGAAGAGGGGCTGTGGGCCAGGACGTCCTCTGGGTCTCTGCACTGATCCACCTTATCCTGCTGCTGGTGCAGGAGAGCCAAACCCGCCGCGATGTCACTGGGAACCAGGTCTGTGTCCTGTCACACAGACAACATGTCAGTGGAACGCCACGAAACACGCAGCAAAGCTATCTCGATGATGTGGCGTGTCCAATGAGCGTCCTAAGACCCAGCAGCCTTACGGAGAAGAAGCTGCCGAAGAGCTGGGCGATGCTGGCGAACGCAGCCCTGTGGCTGTCGTCCTGGGGCAGGCAGCAGCACAGCAGGCGCAGGCGGAACTCCCACACCTTGACGGCCAAGGAGCGGGCCGTGGACAGGAACTGGCTGCCCTCGCTGCTCTCCAGGTCACGCACCCCCAGCTGCTCCATGGGGGCCGCCTGCGGACTGGGGTCCCCCATTGGGTCAAACACAAAGACCACCCCCAACCCTGTGGCCACCAGAACGATCCAACTGTCAAGAGTAGAAGATTCTAGATTGGTGGGTGGGAGGTTACGTTATCAATGTTTACATTAACTAGTGTGTGTGTGTGTGCGTGCATGATTTATGAACCATTTAAAAACTTTGAGAACTGCTAGATTAAAAGGTGCAGTCAGCAATGGTAAGGAATACACTTTTTGTCCAATTTGGGGAATGTCTCCTTACGGTCTGCTAGATGCCGCTAGCTGCCCGTTCAGCGGGCATGCTAAAAAAAAAAAAAAAAAAGCAGTGTTTCGACACAGCCATGGCACAAAGACAAACAACACTATCCTGGCCTTGGCAATGTGTAACAATGTGGGGCGGAGCTTCTAAGGGAGCACCCTATGGTACTGAAAGGAGGGGTGTTTGTTTGGATAGAGTTCAAATAATAATCTTTCTCTAAGATAGCTGACTCCACATTAAAAGTAACTATTCAATGCATGTCTTTATGATGCATGTCTAAACAATCTGAAATAATTGGAGATGTCACTGATGAGCCCACCTTGCAATCACTGCTAAAATAACAGCGCGCACAGCAGCGGGTTCACAGCCTTGGCTGTCATAAGACACCCAGACGGCACCCAGGACGGCCCACACCAGCTCAGGGACATAAAGAAGGGCCCGCAAATATATAAGTGCCACGATGGAGCGCCGTGGGCCAGGGTTGGTAATAGTACCTGGCGAAGACAAACCAAAATACAGCTGATCATCTATGTATACAGACATGTTATCATACGATATGTGTTGAAATGTTATGTTTTACCTTGAGCACTGACGTAGACAATGGCAGAAAGCAACATGATGATCAATGACAGCAAGACCAAAAGGACAACCAGGTAACTATGAAGAATTCCTCCACCATTACAGCCAAATTTGCCTTTGTGGATTGTGTATAGAATCAAGGTTCCAATCCACCTAAAATGTAGCAGTAGTAGTGGCTTTAGCAGAAAGTCATGGTTACGAGGCTGGTAGGATTGTTTGAATTAAACCCAAGAATACTTACCAAAGTATTCTTAAGAACAGCTCAAAGGCACCGGGCAGCACAAGATCATCACTGGCGATCCCCCATCGCCGACCGAATACCACCATTCCAGGCATTTTGACAAGTAACGTTTGCGACGGTATCTAGCTTCACCAGCTACTTAAATGTGTATAAATATAGCCACATAAGTCCAGTTGATAAACATGACGGGCACAAAATTATCTAAAATAACGCTAGCTAATGTTGTCATATCGTCCTACCGGTACAGTACATGGTCTGGTCAGCTACTACCTGTTAGAATAAGCCATATATTTCGCTGTACGATACAATTATCTGGATACAGGCCTACATGTGGTGATCTCAGAAAACTACTACTACCAACGTCTGTCTAAAAGTATTGTACAACACGCCTTGCAAACTAAAGTGTTGGTTTAATTTCATAACCTGGCTAACGCTGGCTGTTGTGCTGGACGGTTGACATTTCACAATAAAATACCACCATTAACTTATTTTCCTGTTGTTACGAGTTGATCCCTCAAACAGGAAGGAAGTGCAGTAGAAAGGTTCCGCTTCAAATTACAGTCATGTACGGTAGCACAATTGCTACACTGGTCACAAGACCCTTCTGCACAATGAAAGCCGAGTGACGCTATATCAGACTTGTTTTTTTTATATACACATATATATATATATATATATATATACACACACATATATATATACAC
>JAOEGT010066280.1:0-16428 GCA_025447795.1 Speoplatyrhinus poulsoni
GTTGTCTCTTTATATATATATATATATATATATATATATATATATATATATATATATATATATAGGAAGAAGAAGAATAGAGAGAGGGGGGACGTGTGGAATGTTGAAGTTTCAAACCAAAACATGGCGTCTGTACTCTGTATACTGTCAGCAACAAAGCCAGGCCCAGACAAACAAAAGCGTGTTGCTTTAAAAAACGGTAAGTAAGGCTTTGACAGGACTGGACAGCGTGGGCAGTTGTTGCGCTGGGGGGGGGGGGGGGTGGCGTTAGAGGGATCGAACACGCATCCTATAGGTACCGGGAAGGTCCACCCAGCTTATCTCCTCAGTGAGGAAGCGCATCCAACTAACAGTGACAGCGGAGGGTGTTGAGGATGAGTCCTGTTTGTGTTTTGTGAGTCAAACTGTCAGCTAAATGGAGCCGTGAAGCCCTGTGAGGAACGCAATTGTAGAAACTGCAGAGTACAGCAAGTTTGCTTCAAAATATAGATGTTATGGTTTAATGCAGTAACAAAAAGAAAAATAATATAGTTGTTCACATAATTAATCTGTCTTAATTCAAGTTTGGGTGACCAGTTACGTTATAAAGGAGCCAAATAATAATAATAAAATAAAAAACATTTGCTTATCAGTTATTATTATAATGCAACTTTACCATGGCTGACTTTCTTAGAGGTCAAGTAGAAAACACAAAAGATAATTCACTTTCTCACACAAATACACACACACACACACAATCCTGTTCTGAACTTGTGTTGAGTCAGAATATGGATTTTTGTGTCAGGGGGGTTGTCGATGGGGGGAGGTTGTCGGGGAGGCAGCGGGACAGGCGAGGGGGGGGGCTCATGGCAGCCTGAGAGGTTATTCCGCGGGTTCGGGACCAGGCTGCAGGCCATTTCATGGTCCTCTGATCCTCATTTGCCATTCTGTGACGGAACACACCACTGTAGGCAAATACCCGGCGAAACGAGAGGGCGCGGCGATCGAAAGCAATTAGGGCGGCTTTCGTGCATGAAAATGTCGAGAGCGGTCCTCCAGGTGTGGAGGCAAGAAAAATACCTCGTCCACGAGGGCTCACCGCTGCCGCCACGTCTACGCCGATTACAGCCCTCCTCCGTCTTCCCGCCCCGAGAAAAAGTAGGGCCGAGCCGCCTGAGGTGTACCTCTTCACCCCTGTCGAACGCCACCGAACCAACCGTGGAAATTGATTTACTCTTGACCAATCAACAGAGAACACAACGCATTATGCACCGCACTAAGTGTCGCCCTATGTAAAACGGCTATCGACCGGTGTGTCAACCGGCAGGCTAATACCTGGCTGCTTACGGCGTTGTAAATAGAACCCATGTGAGCATTTAAAGTGCATGGGATGCACTTTAAATGGAATTAATGCTACTTAGGGTCTTATGTATATATATATACATATACACTAAGTTTAGTAGCAACATTTAATTCCAAATTAGAAATGAGAAAATGTTTAAATGTCTTTCTGGGTTGCCAGGTTAAAGGTAAGTGGAGCTACGCTGAGGTCAGCAACCCACAAATGCTCAAAAGGACCAATCAAGAAGGGGTCAGCTGTCCCGCCCCTACACAAAACTGACAAATGAGTTAGGGAGGTGTCAATCAAGCAGGGGTGATTGACAGCTCTCCTCAACACAGTCTTGAAAATAGTTTTTTTGTTTGAATAGATTTTTCATACACACAACAATAATACAATTTACAATTTGAACTTTACATTTTAAATACTATCACTATTATTACACAAAATTCTTACAAAATGTAATTAAAAAAAAAAATAAATAAAACACTGTTAAATGAAAAGGTGCTGCATTTTGTCCATCACCGCTGGCATAGCAACGCACGAAACCACCCCAGCCGCGCCCAGTGAGCGGTGGTACAACTCACGCTGAGCTTGTCTGCCACGGTGCCGTCGAGCAAGGGCTCCTCCGCATGCAACAGGGTGTACTGGGAGAACCCCCGGGACTGCTCCTCCACCAGGTGGTAGCAGCCTAGGATGGAGAGGGGCTGCTCCACACAGCTCCTCTTCAAGGTGCCCCCGTCTGGCTCCAGGGCCCGACGAACGCAGCTCGCTGCAACACAGCGCGGGAACGACGACCACGTTAGTTGGGGAGGATGAAAGGGTACGTGTCCTGAGTTATCTTGTATAAATGGGAAAATTACCTTCCATAATCTTCAACAAAATATTTTTGGGGTAAAAAAAAAAAAATGTCAACAGTCAAAAGTTTCAACATAATTAAAGCAATTGAGTTTTTGAAAACCAACTATAAGAAAGGAGTGTATAGTTAGTCCCGTATGGAGTAAGACATGTTCCGGATGCGGGAATTGAACTCTCCATCTTCCACGAGCCCATCATTATACCCCTGTGGAGAGGCAGTTCACAAGAGCTGCCATTATAGAAGAGACAGACCACTTAAAGATGTCTAAATAGAAATCTGGGGGTGAAGTGCTATTAAACCTATCGTGTGGTTCCACTGACGCATGTGCACAGTTCAGTTGCGCATGTGTGTGGCAGAAGTAGAACCTGTGAGGAAGAAGGCATTTTAAACCTTATTTTGGGCAATCACCAGACGTTTCAAGTGGATGTGTTGATCAGATTGACAGGAGATACTAACTACATGTAGTTTTTATGTCCTGGTGACCACTGAAAGTGCAGTTGTGGGTCCCATTCATTTAGATAGGGGCCCAATGCGGGTTTAACTAATTATAATAATAATAATAACAACCTTTATTTGTATATTAACTTTCAAACAAGAATTGTAGCTCAAACTGCAAACTGCCTGCATGTTACCAAGATGGCTGCTTAGTGGCCAAATACCAAGGCAAAGAAATGCTAATGAAGTTACACGTCATCATACAGTATTAACTCAAAAACAGAAGTGCCACGTTGGCTAGGTCCCTGCATTAGCACTGACCCAGAGACAATGGAATTTAGAAGAGAGGGTTCAACGGACAGCACTTCCGCATTATGGTATGCGTAGGGGCACTTTTTACCCTATATGCAGACAAAGTCAAGGGGAGGTCCACGGTAACGATAATATTGCTCTCTGGGGGCATTAATGGGTATTTTGAGTATAGAACATTAATTCCCAAGTACCTACAATCAATCTGAGGTATTTCTCATGGCAGATTTAGCTCGCTGGGCGCTGCCTACATCAGCCTCCACAGCAATGTGCCGTTAGTGACACGCCCACTTAAGAGACCAGAAGCGTTACATTTTGAATGCGCTTCCACTGAAGCGCATTACAGCCCTCCATCTTGTTGTTATTCAAATACCTTTACCATCTGGCTGTTACTCCTGCATCTCTGACTGACCTGGACGGCTGTTCTTGGGGCTGTTGAGGAGGGTCTTCTGGGGCGAGCCCAGGGGGGTTCCAGCGCCACTCCCCCAATCCGTCTCGCTGTCGCTGCTCGAGTGCCTGCACCCTCGCCCCGCCATGTCCTGTTGCCACGGCAAAGGAGACTCGATATAAGACCAAAACTAACGATAATGGTACAGCTCCTACCAACTGTATTTATAAAAGCTCTACTTTTTAAATATATTTAAATGGGTTTATAATTGTTATTGTGTAACATTTAATTATGATGCTTGCAGTATATAATACGCGTTTTATGTGCAAAAAAACAACTCTATTTGGGCATTTGACAAAAACAAATTAACAAACACATTTAAATGCAATTTTATACCATGCCATTATATGCCATTTTTGGACATCATCTGTGCTTATGCTCTGAATAATTCAAAATAGATAATATAAAAAAAAAAAAAAACAACAGAAAATAAATCACACGCTAGATGTACTGTCCTCAGGGCAAAGCTTTCGTTGCTTTTTCAAGGACACGGTAAAAAAAAAGAGAAAAAGATTTCCACCCGTTCCACCGCTCCCAATCGACCCCCCCCCCAAAAAAAAACAAAAACAAAACACTGTAACTTACGCTGGGCGAGCCACAATGCCTGTTGGCCTGGCTCTCCTCTCTGTCTGCTGGGACAGGGCTGCACGTCTCAAACAAGCTCCGCCGCTTCGCCCGCATGTCATCTACAGTGACCAACGGGGCAAAATGAGTTATGTGTACAGGTTAAAGGTTAAAGGGCAATAGTCATTTTGATCAAAATAAAAAACTCCTCTCCCTTCAATGCCCCCCACACATTGGAAACACAACACGTTGGCGTATAGAAATATATTTGATTGCAATATTGCTATACTTATAAAATAAGTATAGCAATATTGCAAACAAAGATTATTCAAATAAAATTATACTGAAACAAATATTTGTGCACACGCACACACACACGTACACACGCACAAACGCACTCACACACACACTCTTTGCAGTACACATTCTGCCCATGACAGACAGACTGTTGCTTACCACGCATTACTCCAGGCAACCATACACCCCCAACCCCCCCCCAATGACTAAGCACTGGCTGGCTGGCCCTCGTCCCTCCACGGTCCGCAGACGGACATTTACCAAACTGTCCCCAGTTGTTATTATTTTGTAATTACCCACAATGCAACACCATAAGGAAGGTATGCGGTAAAAAAACAGACGCAGGGTTTGAAGCCAAGGTTCGGAATCCGAACACAAGCGCCTAGCAAGCGTTTGACTTCGGCGGGACACCCAAGCATCCCCCTTCACCACACCCCCCCACGTGCCAAGCGGCGTGCGCACCACCGTGCCTTTCATCCACAGTGCCACCGCAGCAACGGAGGGAAAACAAAGCGCAGGACAAAGTCCTGTAAGCACAAACCCCCCGCCCCCCGATCCACACACCAACACACCCCCTCCTGTGTCTCTCAGTCTGCCAGCGAGCCTCTAAATCGGCCATCTTGACGGCTGACGGGCTCAACGTTAAGGAAGAAGGCACTTCATGATCTATGACTGCGTGGTGGCCTGTTTGGCTAACTGCGTTAGCTTCTTATTCCCCCGGGGCTCACTGACCGCAAGGCTGTTTTATTATGGAACATAAATATGAGGCCTTTTGTCTTCCTGAGCTGCATGAGTATCAATACGGTACATTCCCGATGCTGTGTGAGACTCTAGAGACTTTTGACCTAAGGAGGGTTTATGTTTCTGACTCATATGAATCTCCCATCTGGATGCCTTTATTCTGGAAAAGTAATTCAGTAGTAGAGGTGTTCACAGTGAAACGTGAATTGAGGTCTGTACAGTGTTCAAGGATTGTCATTCTCCGCAAAAAAGAAAATGTATGTAAAGAAACCTCTTCCGTTATTTGTCCCTCCACTCACAACCTTGCTCGAGGAAAGAGGTAATAAAGGACCAATTCATAAACACCACAATCAAGACGGTTAGAAACCTTAGTAAAAGCCACATGAAGTCTTTGGTGTTGTTGGCTCGCAAGACATTCACGGATGCATCTTCTTATTAAACGGTTGAGAGCGAGGCGGCGGAACACACTTACCGGACACGACCGGCTTGGGCAGGCGGCTCTGGGTGTCGTGGTTACGGCCGCTACAGGTCACCGCGGGGTCAGAGACGGAGTGGCCCAAGCCATCGGGGGCGCGGGGGTGGGCCCGGGGAAAGGAAGGCACTTTGGAGGTGGGCGGAGGCGGCGGCAGGGGCTCGGGGGAGGAGCCTGTCTCGGCCACGCGCCCGGGACTGGACTCCGACTTGGGGAGGTGGCGGCCGCTGCTCCCTCCTCCGCTGGCCCGGGACGCCGAGTCGGGTAGGGGGAAGGTGCCGATCCCGCTGTCCAGGGTCCTCATCTGACAGCTGGAGCCTGCGGTGGGGAGAGGGAGATGGAAGCAGCTGTCAGGAAGGGGGGGTCACGTGCAGCGGAAGGGGTTGCGTGTAAACAGGGCGTCTTCGGTGGGTTTCGGCAACGGACAGACAAATTGGGGATGGGGGGCAAAAGAAAAAGAAAGAAGAACTCTTTGTTTGTTTTGCCTGGTACAAAACTGAGCGCACAGTACTGCAGGCAGAGCGGACGGGATCGAAAACCACTTGGAAATCACAATAAGCTCCATGCGACGCAAAGATAAACAATTTAATTATTCTGGTGCCTTCTCTTACGTTCTTCACTAACATAGCGATTAAACACAAAACAAGAACAGGGACCCATGTGTGGTGATCTCATCCAGCAGAATGCAACCTGAGCTGTAATAGAGACAAACCTATGGCGAGCAGGCAACAGATGGACAGTTAAAAATCGTCTGCAAAGCCCTGAGTCACACAGGAACAGATGGATAGTGGTTCAGCATAGGCCAGCCCCGTGTAACTGTGGAGGGATAATGGACAATGCCTGTACCGGCGCAGTTATTTACCCCGTAAGCTACGTTTGACAGATAAAAAAAGAATTGTGTTCCATGGTGAGGGGAAGAAGAGATCAGGATTTTCCTGAACACTGAACAGGTTGTTTATTAGTTTTAGGCTGAGCCCACAGCGCTACATAGCAGAATTCTGCACACTGACAGCAAGGATCCTGCGATTGGCCTTGTTTACCAGCACTATGCATTTATTTAACTGAAGGCGAAGATAACTTCCGAGAGTGAATTTGTATTAGTGGGAGCTGTCTTTGTAGCTTTGGGAACTGCTGTGCCACCATAGTAGCAAAACAAAAATAAAATTAAATAAAAGCTGAGCTACTGTTTTGTTTGTGTTATTGACTGTGATTTTCTATGGGTGCAATGCTTTCTCCTTTCTGGGCACTAAGTCTTCCCTGATGAATATATAAGGCTCACAGCTTTGTTTCCATTGCGCAGATGAGGGTGCAAGGGCACATATTCGATTTCAATTTATCTGCAAAGCAAGCCTCTATTCTGGGATTCCTGAAATCTCAATTTCCATTTCAGTAGAACCTTGTTTTTCGCAGGCGGCGTTTTATAATTAATGGATGTTTATTGAACGACCGTAAAAAACAACAACAACAACGCAAAAAAAATAATTTGTGTGTCAGACTATCGAGGTGTAACTACGAGAGGCAGCTGTGTAGCGAAGTTCGCCCGAATAAACGTCACACTGACTTAGGGACATGCTCAAAAAAAAAAAAAAAGCTGAGCGCGAGGCGTGAACCTGTCGACGATGTGTGCGTTTGTGTTTTTGTCACTCACGCCCCAGCAGTGTGCGCTGTTTGTGTGGAAATTAGTCCTTCGCAGCGCATGACACTTGTATGACAGATGGCCTCTTACGTGGCACACAGACATCTGCTAGCAACCAGACCGAAGGAACATTACATCAAATAACAAAATAAAGAAAATAACATGATAGAAAAAAAGAAAGGGAGAGATAGAGAGAGAGAGAGAGAGAGACAAAGAAAGTGGGGGTGGGAGAGAACCATGAATTACAGAGCCTTATAATTGAATGTCAGCGCTGGCAGTTGAAAATGTCCTCTAAAGCCAAACTATAACAAGGGCCGGCGGATGGCAACAACAACTGGATATAATGTAGTTTCTCACGAGCTCCCTATCGCGCTTACATCTGACCCTCTAGGGTTTCAGGAGGGATAAAAACATCTTATAGTCATACAGTACACTGATGATCTTCAGCAAAATGATAAAAACAAAAAAAAAAGATATGCCATGTACTAGAAATGTCATCACTACAACTACCAGTCACATCTTATAGCAACATTTGGGCTAGAATGCATCAAACATTGATTTGAATTTTGAATTTCAGTAAAACACAAATAAATAAAAAACCTCAAGGACAATCATCATTCTACTGAGACCTACTGAGACCTCTATGAAACATGTTGAATTCATCTGCTCAGTAGGCAATAATTAAAAAGTCAGTTAATTGGTACACACAAACAATTAGCCAATTATTTTCTGTCCTTGGAACTACCAAGGCTCACGTTTGCAATGCCTGGAAACGTCTAAACTAAATACACTAAATACATGCTGCAGTGCCCAAACACGGCATTCTTGTGACTGAGAGATTTAAGGATGCACCTAAACAAGAGATTACTGGGTGGCGCTGAAACGCAGATGAAAGGCAATCGAGCCAGCAGGTCCACCTAGCTCTACTCCGAGGAATGATTTGCGTAACGTCACGTATTTCGGTCGAATACCTCAACATGCAATACAATCATTATCAGCAAAAATGTGTTGCTGACCATAAATATGTATTTATATGATCATACTTCATACTCTAAAATGTACTCTATCTGTGTGTTTTTTTTTTTTTGTTCCAGTGACAGATCAACCATATGACAACCCCCACCCCCACACACACACACACACACTGCCGTGTGGCAGAAAGGAGAATCTTTTAGAAAAGAAAGTGCCAGTCACATCTGAAAATCCAGGTTGTGAAACGTTTGTCTGCTCCGTAGCACCGACGGATGATTTGTGATGCGTGATGACGGCTGTTTACCGGCACCCTGAAACACTGATGAAGCTGACAGGCTGAGAGGGAAATGGCAGAATATATTTTACTTTTAATCTTTTTTTTTTTAGTCTGATGCAATTGATTCTGCACAAATTACTTTCTCAAGGCCATTGTTAAACAGCTAGTTCTATTTGGCTTCATTGATTTTTGCTTTAAGTTCCTTAAATGTAATTTCAATTAAACTGTATGTGCAGTTAAACTTAATGAAGCACTAGAAAGTAAAACTTTGGCTTTTTCCCCACACAACTCCATCAAACACTAAATAATACATAAAATATAAATACATTATCAAAATCTCAATCAAAAACATTTTAATTATGGCCAAACGATTATGAACAATTATAAATTTTTACCAGTATCAGGCACGTTTATCTCATGTGAATTGCAGGGAGGACAATTACATAATTAACAGGTCGCATCTTGCTGAATGAAAAACATATTTATTTACTGGTAGTGTGCGCTCCCCCCCAACCCCCCCTGTGAAACCCACACCCCAATAGACCCCGCCGTGTGAACCCTCCAGTCCTGTATTGTGAGACTCGGTGCAGCAATATGGACACAGCCAAATAGCCTTCTCTGTGTTGGCCATCCCCATTTTGTGTGTAGACCTACCAATCATGTGGTCTTGACAGGTGCTGTCTGGGACCCGGCCGACTTCGCTCTCAGCCTTCAGCTTCATCTTCTGAGTCACGAGAAGCGTCTGAAGAGGGACGTGGATAACGCACAGTGAGACAGACCACAACGACTACAAATGCCCAGGAAAATATTGACGGTGGGCCGGTGCAAAAAAACGGCTACACCTCCGAAACACCGACGACGTTAATATTTATTATTGGTTACGTCAAACAACAAAAATGAGTGAGTGAATGTGAAAGCTTCAGACTTATTTGTTGCCAGCGGGCACATAACAATAGTGCACGTGGAGCATTAACGGGCTCAGTCTCAGACACTGCTGTTCAGCATCCGATATGATGATGTCACCCTCTGCCTGTACATGGCATTCCCCTCACATCGCCATGACCACACGACTCCCTGCTTGCACCTTGATGTACCGCCCACTGTTTGGAAGATTGGCACCTTAAAGGTGGAGTCGGTGATTGTAAGCCAATACACTTCTTTTAGTTTTTTTTGGGGGGGGGAAGGTCTCCCCCACGGTCCGCATTGAAAAGAATGATCTGGTGTTTCCACACGGCCCTGGCTCTGCAAATGAGAACGCAAACAAAGTGGTGCAGACCGCACCACACAACACTGTCCTACACTTGGCAGTGCATGTCCAATTAGGTTGGGTGGATCTTTTGCGGGAGAACACTACGGCATTGGAGGTAGAGGTGTTTTTGTCGAGATCAAAGATCTTTCTCCAGAATTACCGACTACCCTTTAATTACAGGGCAGCGACTGTGTCACAAACTATACAATTTAATTCAAAATGTCAGTGTTCATTTAAGTTTATACCGGTGAAGTCAGAAAATTATTGTTGATATTAAAATCTAAATATATACTGTATGTGCATTACAGCTTTAGTTATGAGTAAATGTTTTTGGGTGGCATCTAACAGTGCATCTATTCTCTCATCACACTGTCTACTGTTACATTTGTGAGGAGATACAGTAGAGACCTGGTTGGGTGGGTGGTATTAAATCGCCCCTTTGTCAAATTGAGTGGCAGTGATAAGGGCCTGCTTGCTATCAAAATTCCACATCGACCGGATTAAGTTCCCTGAATTATGCAGTGAGTCTCTCTGCCCCAACCTGATCACTTTACGTTATTATTATTTTTTTTTGCCCCGCAATCTTGATGACACTACAAGTCGGCCATCTCAAATTAGACACTTCTGGCAGTCTACAGCAGACGCTTTCAAAGCGTGTGTGCGCACGTGAGCGCTTCATTCTTTAAATCTTTAATCGCATTCATTATTAATTACATTTGAAAATACATGAAAAACATTTTATATGAACAATCAAATATCAAAGTTAGTACTTTTTTCATGTTCAAGGTTGTTTATGTATTTGTGCATTGTTATGCTTTATAATAGTGGTTATTACTGTAGATTGTGACACCTCCAACCATATTGTCTTTTTGGGTGTCTCAACAAGTCTGAAAGGGGGTCTCAAACTTTCCAGCTTGCGACCCCCAAAATAACAGTGCCAGAGAGTCGCGACCCCCGCTATCCCAAACAACCATACTTTTATTTGACAGTATTTTAATACGGGCTAGTAGCAGAACACATCACTAATGTATCTGTACTGCTACTAGCAATTATGGCAAAAATATGCTATTTCTTATAATTTTTTAATGGTATTTCACTTCTGAAAACCATCTCAGGACTGTGAGAACCATGAATGTAGAGCACTGTAAAACACTGAGCGTCGCGGCCATACTACTGCATACATGGGCAGACGGGTGACTTGACAACCTCTTGAAGACGCCAGTGCTGGTGAGAGCATAAAAGGGGGGGGGGTGCTGAATTGAAGGTTGAGAGACGAGTGCAAATCAATACCGGCCCTTCAGTAGATAGGATGCGGGCGTCCGCGTGAGTGTGTGTGCGCGAGCGCATGTCCAGTAGAACGTGAACAGATGTGTGCAGGCCCCACCGTGTGCATGCGGGACGCTCACGCGTGCTAACAAGACAGACGGACAGCGACGGGTCACGCATACTGGGCCTGTCACTCACAGCGGCGTCGGCGCAGGTGTCCGCATCCTCCCCCATCGGCTCGTGCCTCCTCGGCGCGGAGCCGCCCGGCAGAGGAGTCTTGCGGGTGTCTCCCTTGGTGTTGGCCCTGCGAAGGAAAACCAGAACCAATCGGGTTAGCGCCCGCCGCGCGCCGAGGTCTCCTTTTATCAGCTGTTAAAGGGGGATATCGGCTGCTTGAATCCCTTTGACCTCCCCATTCGCTTTCAATCATGTGCAGGCACCGTCACTATCTCACAGACACACACACACACACACACTGTATAAACCTGCCCTGGAATCTTAAAACGACCTCTTTGTAAACTCCCACAACAAAGTTACACCGTGCGGCTGCTCTCGATAAGAATCTGTCAGTTGTGATTTGCCATGGTATATGACTTCTGTGAAAGGCGGAATCCTTTGGCTCCGTATTTCTGTCAGAGCACGCCGCTAACTCGAACAGACCGCAGCTGTTTCCGCTTTGCTTCTCGCAAGTCATTCTATGAAATGCTTCATGCTGCTCAGTCACCTTATTTAACCTTTATTTGACTTATTTCATGTTTATCGTATTCTTATTCTTACTGCTTTTGTTGACACCATATTCTTTGGTTTTTGGCTGCCTGCCTGGTGTCTATTGTCTTCTCAAGTGGGCACTATGACCAAGCAATTCATGACAACACTGCTGTTTTGTGTATCTGAATAAATAAATAATAGAAACTGGGAAACTCTCAGCAACGAACCAACAGCAATATTTTCAATTAGTAGTAATATCTTTAAAATATATTAATGTATGTCCCAACCTGTTTCTCTCAAAGAATCTATAAATAAAATATATAAACATATATACGTTTATATGTTTTCTTTCTGTATAAATCACATCAGCAGCATTTAGTAGTTTTTTAAAACTGTTTTCGATACACACCTGACAAGAATCTCGTTGGCCACGTAAGCGTTGGAACAGTGGATCTGATTGGCTACGTTGCATCTGTCCATGATGGGGCTCAGCTTGTTGTTGCCGTCCAACAGACCCTGCTCCTCCTGGCCATCGCTCTTCTTCTTGTCTTTCTTCTTGTCGGCCTTCGTCTGCTTGCTCCCGAGCACAGATCCGATCCTGAGCTCCTTCTTCTCCTCTTTCCCTTTGGGGGAGTCGGTTTTCTTACCGCTGAACGCCGGCAGTTTGCTTTTCCGCAGCCAGAACCAGTTGGCCAGCGAGGGGCCAGTCTTCTGCTTGACCTCGGAGGTGGTGGCCTTCTCCAGCACCTGACACTTTTGCAGGTTCTCCTCGATTCCCAGCATGACCTTCTCCTCGATGGTGCAGACCGCCGCCGTGTGGCCGACCACCTTGGTTTTGTTGCTCCCGGTTACGTCGTCTAGCTTTCGTGGGCTGGCCACTTTGGTCTCCTGTATGGCGGAGGATGCAGGTTGGAACTGTGGATGGGGCGCGGCCTTCGCGGGCCACCGGGCATTCTTCAGGCCCGTCCTGTCGGCACTGGGTAGGCTCCGCACTTCCTTCTGTTGGCCGCCGGCCTCAGACGCCGTCGCCGATCCGTCTGCTCTGAACGCGCTCGGTTTGGAGATTTGCTCGGGGAGGGCGCCGGCGTAGTTTGACCCCGTCATGCCTCCGTAGTGGCTGAAGCGGTTGCCGGGCCGGTGCGAGGGACTCTCGGTCGGCCCGACGCCGTCCGCCTCCAGGGAGTTCTGCCGGGACAGCGAGTTGCCACGCTCGCCAGAGTTGGTGATTATCTGGGTGCGCACTTTGCCGGGGCCGTCGGGCGCGCCCACGTTGGCGCTGAAGCTCTGGCTCCGCACTTTGGTGCCGTTCATCCCCAGGGCCGGCTTGAGATGAGGCTTGTTGCTAACAGACACCGATCTGGAGAAGTGGTGGTTGCTCGTTCGGCCCTTGCCACAGGCCTCCACCATCCCCTCCCCCTTCTCCGGTAGCACCTCCACAATTTCCCGCGGGGGGCGACCTTGCTCCCCGCCTTTCCTCTCCGCGGTGGAGCCGGACGCCGCCGGCAAAGAACCCACGGCGAGCACCGCCTGCCAGCTCTCGCATGACGCGGCGGTGCTCGTCTTCTTGGAAACAGAGTTGATGTGATCTTTCTCGTGCTTGTCTGGAATGGAGGGGGCGTGCTTGTGGGCAGTGGGAGATTTCAAAAAGGATTTAAACCCTGTGGGGATGCGGGTCTTTGCTTTGTCTACCGGGCTGGGGGGATTCGCATCCCCGCAGGGCGGGCTGACTACAGCATACGGGCTTACTATCTTAACGCCGTGCGGTCGGGCGTACTGGGGTGGCTCCTGAAGTGGCACGGGTAAACTGCCGGATGTCTTATGTGTTGCTAGGGCGACTGTTTCATGGGCGGATCCCGTTTTGTTTGCAAAGGTGCTCTGGAAGGAGGAGCCCCTGAGGGCGGTGTAAGGGGGCGGGACATTCTTCGAACCTTTCGGCGAACTGTCCGGGGATTCGGGAGCACACCCTGAGCTCGCGGAGGATGGGAGGTAGTGTTTGGCGGCGGCCCGTGTGCTAGTGCCTTTACACGGAGTCGCGGCGGGGGACTTTTGAAGGTGCTGAGCGGTTCTGTCGACCTGCTTCTGAGGCGCTAGCGCGGTCCCATAGCCCGCGTCCAAGTCCAGGGAGTCCTGGCTCTTGAGGGGGAGCGTGGCTTGCATGTTTGGTACCGGGGGAGGGTGGTAACTCGGGGGCGGGCCCCTCACAGTGGTCGGCGTGGACGGCTGAGCCGGTGGTTTATGTGCTGGAGGCGACCCCTCGTAATTTGGTCTGACCAGGAGGGAGGTGGTGCGGCCCGGGGGCAGCGGAGGGGAGGGGGACCTGAGATAGTTTTTGCTGGTTTCACAGTGCTCGTCTCTGGTTGGCTGCTCGCCACTGTCAGTGTGTCCCGGGGGCTTCCTAGAGGGGAAGCCGGAGGACCAGTCACCGCCCCTCCCTGGGAGCTTGGAGGCGAGCGCCTTGGGGCTCTGAGCGGCGCCGCTGCCCGCCGGCGTCTTGATAAACCTAGACGTTTTCACGGGAGGGGACGTGGGGGACGGGAGGGAACTCAGCCCGGGGGGTCCTGAGTTACCGCTGCTGTTGGGGTCAGTGGGAGAGCCTTTAGTGACTCGCAGTGGGGATGCAGAGGGCTTTCCCCCGCCAGGAATCCTGGTGCCGGGACTAGAGACGTTGTCGTTCACGGGAGGGATGGAGGGGCCTACATTTGCTCGGTGGCTGGGTGGCCGGATGAGCTTCATCTGAGGGGATACGTGAACTGACGGCCCTTGGGTGCTGCCCTCCCTGCTGTTGCCGTGTGTGTCAGCCTTGCTCTGACACTCAGATGGCCTTTCGGGAGACTCGAACACGGTGCAATTCTTCGCTTTGGCTGCCTTTTGCCTGACGGGCCTGTCTTGAAGTGCTATTTCTGCGTAGACAACATTCTGACGGTCAGTACCACCACCAGCAGACAGTTCAATGGGCTTTCCATCTGCGTCAAATATGGCTGATATGCTCTCCTGGGACAGGGCACATTTCGTCGCCGCGGGCTCCTTGGTTATGCTGAAAGGCCTCCCGTCGGCCGACTGGGTCCGCCCCTGCTCCCGCCTCAAGCACCGGCGCACGAGCAACTTGGCGATCTCCCTGGATGGCCGCGGGGCGGGGGGCTCCTTCGCTGCCCGCCCGGCAGGCCGGCTAGCCGGGGTCGGGGCATCGCCGAGATCCAGGGCTAGCTCCAGGCCCAGCTCCTCGGGGTCGTCGGTGTCCGAGAGGGGCACCTCCGTGTCGGGGGGTTCGGGGCGCAGCCAGGAAGGTCTGGAGAAGGCAGAGGGCCGTCCTCCAACCCCGGGGAGGATGCTGTAGAGCTTCTCTGGTTGCTCGTTGGCGTTATAGCTTGGCGGGTGCTCTGTGAAGACGAGGCTCGTCGCTGCGAGCCCCCCGCCGACCCCACGGGAGGGTGCGGGACCGTCCTGAAGCCCCTCCCAGCTGCACGAGCTGTCCGACACGCTGTGCGAGAGCTTCCCGCAGTGGAGGAGCCCGTTGTCCCGGCCGGAGACGTTCCCGCGGCGTCCCGAATGGTGCGCTGATTCGTCGTCGGCGTCGTCCGAGTCGCAGGAGAAGCGGCGGGTGCCAGGGCAGAAAGCTCGTCCCACGTACGGCTTGCAGATGCCTTTCTTGATGCCGAGGGAGTAGATGCCCTCATTGGAGTCCATGCAGTCCTTGGAGCCCGACCGGGACACCTTGGACAAGGAGGAGGAGCTCCGGTGGCTCCTCCTCTGCAGCCTCCGCAGGCCCTCCAGGATGTGGCTCTCCTTGCAGCGTGCCGGCAGCTGCTCCTCCAGGGGTCCGCAGATGTTGCTGGGGGCCGACGAGCCCAGGCTCAGCCTCTTCTCCCACGTCAGAGAGGACTATGGGGGAGAGCGGAGGGGGGTTAGTCCGGCGGAAAGACCAACTGTGTAATAGAGTTGGTAGAGGTGAAAGTGCTTTTATTGTCACATACACATTGCAAAATTGAACCTCTGCATTTAACCGTCCCTCAAGGTAACAGTGGGCAGCCGCTGTGCAGCGCCCGGGGACCAACTCCAGATTGGAGCCGGTGTCACTGATCACATGACACTGGCTGGAGAGTGAACCTAACATGTTTTAAGATAGTGGGGGAAAGCAGAGCACCCGGAGGAAACCCAGGCAGAATACGCAAACGACCAGGGTTTGAACCCGGGACCTTCTTGCTGTGAGGCCACAGTGCTATCCACTGGGCCACCATGCTGCCTAGTGGATGTTGTGAACTGAAATGGCTGGCTAACCCTATTAGAGTTATTATTATAGATGATCCCTTACTACTATTAATTTAGCTCACCTTAGACAACAAATAAATACTTTCTTCTACTTCTACTGCACGCTCATCCCCCAGAAGTTAATTCATTTAGGCCAGACAAACCTTTAGATCTAACAGCAATATACATTTAAATTGTTTTCCACCATTTGCATTCATCCATTTGCAAACAAGCCTTTGATTTATCTCTCAGGTCTGTCACTGCTTGACAGATGGCCAAGAGCCAAGTGTGGGACACACTGCAGGGACTCTGAGATGTCTGTTCCCCACATCCTTCCTCCCATCTCCTGCATTAACTCACCTCCTCATTCTTATAGTAATATTGGCCAGTAGAACTTGAGACGGTGCCAGCCCCCAGTTCTCCCCTGTATTAAACATGCACATTTTTGATATGGGGTGGCTCTTGGAGGTATTTCTCTGGACATCCTATCCTATCTTAGCCTAGCGTCAACTGTCACAAATCCTAGCCTAGCCTAGCGTCAACTGTCACAAATCCTAGCCTAGCGTCAACTGTCACAAATCCTAGCCTAGCCTAGCGTCAACTGTCACAAATCCTAGCCTAGCGTCAACTGT
>JAOEGT010066301.1:0-16809 GCA_025447795.1 Speoplatyrhinus poulsoni
AGAGAGAGAGAGAGAGAGAGAGACCTTATGGCAATTTATTTCTATTTTGTCGTACACTGATATCCACTACCTCTGTGTGCGGCTGTTGGTATTTTCAGGCATATAAGTGTGTGCTGCATTGGTCAAACATGACAGATTCTCAATTTCCAATGAGCCATTTGTTGGCAGGACATTTGAGGGTGAAAAGAACGAAAAAGGAGATAGAAAAATAAACAGAAGTGGGATGATGGATAAATATTATGACTGATGGCTTCCTTTGGTGTATCTGTCTGTGTGTCCGTGTTCCTGTGTGTGTGTGTGTGTGTGTGTGTGTGCGCGCGTGCTGACACTATGGCTGGGGGGTTAAGACCATCTAAGGACTTGTCAGTTTGTTCCATTTTGCTGACCTGCAGTATTGGTGTCTGGAAAAAAAAAGAAACAATGTGGTACAGCTGGCTTTCCACTGTTACACAGGGCCGAAGTAATACCTAGCAGATTGTTATCATCCAAGAGGGTGGAAACATGCCAATGACAGAAGTCGCAAAGTAAGCCAGAGAAAAGTTGGTTTAATAATGCGTATACAGTATTCTCGCTGGCTGTTATACAGCTCTCAAGTCATTTTTCAAAAAGAAAATGGAATTCTGTTATGACAATGGAGGTGAATATCATTTTGAAATACCGACATTACAGTACTGCTAGTAGTCAGTCAGTTTGTCCATGCAGGTTAAAGCTCACATTAGTGAGACACATTAGACACATTAGTGAATTGGCGTGAATGGTCATGACATGCAACAAGCTGTTTTTCAACAGAAGAACATTTTTATTTATTTTTTTATTATTTTTTTTTTATTTTCTGTATAATGTATACTGTAGTTGAAAGGGTCATTTGAGGTGTAGCATTGTCAGTAATGATAATGGTAATAATTCCAGTATAATTCCCTCCAATGTATGGGTGGGCGACTCCATCTGTAATGACATGATATTGTTTCACAAACATAATGTAATATGTCTTGAGCTCAGGCTCAGGGTGGCAGTGGAGCAGTGGGTATAGGGTGGCAGGTGATCCAGACGTCACTGGTTCAAATGTCACTAACTCTTCACTAAGTGTCATGGTGTCCTTGAGCAAGACAGCTAACCCTAACTGCTGCCAGTGGTCAGTGGCACCTTGCATGGCAGCCATCAGTGGGTGAACATGAGGCAATACTGTACAGAGCTTTGACTGGCTAGAAGGTTGGACAAGTGCTATATAAATGCAGTCCATTGTCATATTTACTGGTTTTGTTTGGATCTAGTATATGGGTATATGTTCACTGTCATAGCAAAAGTATTCATTCTTATAACATTGAGGCTGTTGAATAGCAAAATAGCGTAAAAAAAAAAACTATATTATTTATTTTAGACACTATTTTACAATGATTCAGGGAAGCTGAGAAGATACTGTATTGTGTGATGAAAGATTATACTGACACTAAGCTTTCACGTAATGTGCAAGACAATATTTCCTGCATGATTAATGCCACACATTGCTTCTTTAAGAAATTCCAATAACTTTTGGATTAGTAACGAGTTTAAGTCTGTCAAGAAAATCAAATCTGCCATTCAAATGATTACAATCCTTATATGAAAAAGAAGCACACAATGTGTGTTCGACAGACCGCAGAAGCTACAAAATGAGCTATGTCAAAGTGCTGTTACTTTTCTACGTGTGTGTTCATCAAATAATTGCTTTAAAGCGAGATAGCTGTCAGTGTCGTCTTACTGGGATATGTCAAGATATGTGTGGATTGACTGACAGGCTTGAAGTCACAGCTGTAGCTCAAGCCGTGTTCGGCTGCACCCATAAAACAGCTTCAAGTTATGTTACTGTCACCACACAGGCCAACACACTGTTGCAAGGTCCTAGATGAGATGTTGTCAAAGTGGGGGTCAGGTCAGGACAGGGTTGTGAGGCTGCTTCAAAGTATTTCTGAAGTATTCCTCAGTGCATCCTTTAAAAAGCCGATATGTCATTGATGAACGCCACACACCGCTATGTATCGGGTTTCATCTTTACATCAACATCCATGTCAAAGGTGTTTATTTCCGCAAAAGCTTCTTCAGCTCCTTCCAGATTATTCTGCGGCCAACAATGTGTTGCATTCTCGCCAGGTCTCTGCACAATCCCATCCACTTGGCCGTGCTCATCTCTGCTCTCTTTCAAATGTCACTTTGTTTGATTTACCAGGGATAGTGCTGGGGAGGAATGCTGACTGAGCTGGCCTCATGAGACTGTCACTTTATCATATATTTGTTTAATCCAAAATCTCTCCTCACACTCCTTCACATTCACTCCTCCTTGTGGCACATTGCCAATAAAAGCCACTTGGATTTAGCTATAGGGTTTGATCCGCATACATATTATACTGTAAATTCATAAACCAAAAAATAACACCACAAATGGAAACATCTTGTCAACATAACTAGTGAAACACTTTTGGTGCAGTAAGCATCTATTTCATTTCAATACTGATTGTGATCATGAGGTGACTTTTGTGTTGTGGCTACAGTTAGCGGTTACTGTTGAATGTTATTGTATCCTTCATCTTCTATATGGAAAGTCATTAATCATTTATCTCATTAAGGCATAGTCTAGTTATTGCAGTTATTCTTTTAACAAATTAAAGTTGATTAATGTAAAAATGTATGGGTGAGTTGAGAGTATAAACACAACACCCCACATTGAGACTGCTCTAGATTGTGATAAAGTATATATGAAAGTATGTGGATTTGTTCCCTGTTAAAACTCACCTACATGCTATTTCCTACTTCTCTACCAGAACAGGTGACAATTAGACAGGTAAACACAATAAAAAAAAACACAGATAAAAACATGTTTTTAAGTGTTTCTGTGCATATGCAGGCAGAGCAGCATAGAAAACCATGGAGAAACGAATGTTACACACATACAAAATAACAAGTGAATACTGCCTATAGATAAAGGACGTGTGCTGTTTAGCTTAATGTACACTTCCTATATGTGTGTGTCTGTGTGTGTCCACACGTCTGTGCAAATGTAAATTTTCCGTATGTACAATGTTTGTGTTTATGCGTGTTTGTGTTTTGTTTGGGCCCGTGTGTGTGTGTGTGTGCGTGTGCGTGTGTGTGTGTGTGTGTGTGTGTAAACGCATGTTTGCACAACAGCATAGGTCTTATGTGTGACAGTGTTAAGAGCAAGAGCGATAACGGATTAGCTGGATTTTCCAAGTGGGATTTTCAGCAGAGAGAGTTGAGAAAAACCATAAAGTCTGCCTCACCCTTTGACCTCCAGGGATAAAGGGGGCCTCAGAGCTTGTTAATGTCTTTAGTGGACCCACATGGATTTGTTGGGGGCATACTGCCCCCTACCTGGGCATATGTGACCGCTGTGGGGATGAAGTCAAGGGGTATATTGTGGGGGGATGATGTTCTGTCTCTTACTGTGAGTTCATTGTAAAGTAAGTGTTCCCTTCTTGAATAAAATCTAACCACTGCTAACATCATGCAATTCTTGCAATTAACATTCACACATAACGTCATTGAATTACTGAAGCCTAGAAAGGTGGTAATTACATCAGAGAGAGGGAGTGGATGTGTGAAATTATAGCAACATTTTTTGAAAAGCTATGCTAAAATGTATGCTCATATTTTTTTAAATCACTATGAAATCTTAACAACACATCTAAGTTGACATTCAGGTATTCTTGTTTTATTTTGTTTTATGATTTTTATATTTTTAATTAATATTCTAGCATTCTAGCATGGAGGTAGACAATAAATTAACCCAATGTGCATCTCTGATGATTTGATCATAGATATTATTGAGCCTATTATGTGACTTCACCACCATTGTTTACACACATCAGTGATATATAAATAAACAACTACAACAATCTACATTTCATGGAAATATATGGATACAGTTGTAACCATGGCTGCATTATACAGTATGACTTGTTGCAAACTCTTCTATATTCACTTCCATGCAAAGCGATAGTCAGGCATATAGTCTGGTGTAGAATGTGTAGATAAGACACATCTTTATTATTAAGAAGACTCAGATTGATTTCCTGTTAGCGATCATGCTGATGAGATCAATGCAGCCAGGGTGGCGTGGGGAGGGAGACGGAGGGGTAAAAGATTTGTCCATCCATGAAGCTGCCTGCCTTCGCCTACAGGCACAGACAGGCTGATCGGCAAAGCGAGCGAAGCTGTCCGTTTGTTAAGTAATTAAGACGTTACTGGGAGGCCTCGCTATCCATATTTGATGAAGATCCCAGCGGCTATTAAAAGCAGTTCTTCTGGGGTGGTGGAACCATGATGGATCGCTCCCACACAGGAAGGCCATTGGTGGTGGGTCAGTGAGCGGCCTTCTTCAGCTGCAGAACGCCCTCATGACCCCGGCTTAGGTGTTCCAGCCTCCACTGGGATGTGAATATAGATAGTCCACATCAGCTTGTTAATGAATTAAAAGAGCCCCTTCAGTTCCCAGCAGAGTTGATTTAATCTGCTTAATGATTTCTCCCTGTGAACCCGCCCTAGAATGGCAGTACTTTATCATCAATTATGCCATGGAAGCTTATTAACAATGACTTGTACCAAAATGTGTTAGTAGGTGGACAGACTAAAATGCCTGAGGTGAACTAATGTTCGTATGAAAGGCTGAATTGCCGATGGGAGTGCAAATTGGTATGTTGTCATTGTCTCTCCTTTCGAAATGGCTGTAGTTTTACCCAGGAGAATGCTGAAAAGATGGGTATTATGAAACTTCTTGGCAGTACTTAATTTGTGCTGGATATTTCTGGAACAGGAACTAGTACCTCTATGCTTTGTGAGCATATAGTGCCTCTTTTTGATAAGAAATTAAATTGTCGCGTGCTTGTAATAATGTTACACTATAATTTGTTATAACCACTGGTATTTATTTGGCTGTGTTATCCTGATAGGTGACAAGGCTGGACAAACAAAGTGATGGCTAGGCCTCAACGTAACTTTATTTATTTATTTCAGGAAATAAATTGCTGGCACTTGGCAATATTAATTTCTACTATGTTGAAAACACAAAACTTTAGAGCGCGTAATTGGATATAATTGTGCTGCAGATTCAATGCATCTCAGGCCTCTTTTCATTTTACTCTAATAATTGAAAGATGGGGGAGGAAAACCTAAATCAGAGAACTGAATTTTCAAACTGCCCTTACCAACTGCTACAGCAAGCTTACTCTGATTACACTGGTTCAGTGTAGTTAACATGGGCAAGCAAGCTGCTGGTTATAGCAGATAATTGCCACCACCCTCTTAATCAAAGTCTTAGACCTTGATTGCATTAGCAGCAGTTAAAGTCCAAGACTGACAAGAATGAACCCAGGTTATGCATCTGCTAACAGTAAAATAACTTAATTTTTAGGCCATGCACAATATTCTGAATATACCGTTCATACAATTTTGTAAGCTCACATCTGGTATGAGGGGTCACTGGGCTGCAGTATTCTTCTTCAATATGACCAATCCCATTACATCAGCTCACGTGTTCCCAATGATTTCAAAAGCCTTCTTTCACTCTATCTGAGTCTAGACTATTGCAGTAGTAGGCTGGACCAAAACCTTGAAAATGTAGACCTCCACTATCATCAATGTGCCCTTCACCATTTATGGCTCCAGATCAGTAGTCCGATCAATAACAACAGTTTGTCAATTATTGGAGAGGACTAAAGGCTGGAATGAGTTGATCCATGATCTGCATGGGGCTTGCTTGCCATGTGACAACACTAAGTGGATCTATAGAGAGAATTGCTCTTGCTAAGTGTTTTTACTCCTTTGTTTGGTCGTATGTAAGCTCATTGACCTGAATCAAAGGGTCTCGCTTGGACGAAAGAGCTCCTGTGTTTGACACCCAGAGGGCTCCTGCAATCTAATAAAACAGGAACATGAAACGGACCAATCACATGGTCCTCATTACACCACTAGTTAGAGTGAAATATACTGTACCCTTACGAATGGGAACAAATTACATAGAAAGACATCAAACAAAAGACAGCCATGTGAGCATTCAACATTGGAACAGAAACATTAGTATTAAATATCGTCTTATTACCAGAAACTAGCAAATCCTGTGAAAAAGTTTGAAAGGATCAACATGAGTTATGAGAACAACTGGTTCAAGATCCTGTAGCCACACAAATATTAGGAATTTATTTATAAATGTAGCTAAATACATTTTTATTTTGATATATACTGTATTGCACTGACTTTGTGGGTGTGTATACAAGCCTGTGTATTCTTGAGGTGCTCCGCAGAGGCCCTCTACAAAATGAGTAAGTCTTCCGTCTAGACAGTACAGATACTGTATGTATGTGTTGGAACGATGTATGTCCTCGTTCACTGGAGTTTGGTGCTGTGAAAGACGAGGGTCATATTAATCAAGAGCCAGACCGTAATGATAGTGAGAGCAGATTAGCTGATCAAATTCTTCCAATATGTCTCAAAGGCATCTCATCTTATAGTACTGTATGTTATTGTTCCAGTTCCAGTTATTGGCAATTCATTGTAGGTTGGAATGCAAAAATTGGAATGCAGTTTGACAATAATTTTAATAATTCTTACACTTTTTACGATTATTAATCTATTTATTACGGTACATGCATGTTTTGTCCTGTATTATTGGCAATGGGTCAGCATATAACTCAATGGGTAAGATCGCCAGAAAAGGGATCATGTCGGCACAACGATCCAATCAATGAATTTGGCGAACAGTGGCAAACATTTGCTAACATACTCAAACAGTTACAATTTCTTTGAGTTCACCGCACTCAAACACACGCTGCAATCGAACACACACTAATGGTATGAGGAGGTAGTCATCGGTGAACACACATGGACGTTAGACAAAGGGTGACAGTTTAAATCTAATGATTTGTACACAGAATGTTAAAATTTGATGTTCAAAGCAAACATTTTCCTCAGTTTGGGAATTTTGAACTCACCTGTGGTATTTGAATCCGTGTGACTTGCACTAAACAGAATAAAGAGAAACATTTTCCTTGGTCACTTGGTTCCTAGAATCACTTAAAGTGATTTTTAAAATATAGTTAACAAGCACAAAAAGCATTGTATGGATTATCAGCATGCATCTTTAGTGACCTCCGATTGCTTGTTGCAGAAGACAGCCAAGGCACTCTTCCCTGACAGGGCTGGGAGTCTGAGGCCTCGGCCATGTCTCTGTCATTTTTTCATTTTCTTCAGTTTAGAGGGAGCAGGCCAGCGCTCCTGTAGTGTAATGCAATGTTGAATGAATATGCCTTGCTATAAACCTGTTGTGAAGTTTTAAAAGGGCCACGCGGGACCAGTTGTGAGCAAGACAGAGGGAGGGGTGGCGAGGGAAGAAGCTCTTTTTTTTCTCTACTGTTTTTGTTCTACTGATACCAAAGCCATGCCTCGCTGTTGTCCTGGCAAACGTCAGTAGCACTTGCCAGGTTCTTGGAAGGAGGAGAGTGACATTGGAGTGGAGTGGGAGAGGGCAGGGAATGTTGGGAACAAAAGGAGGCACATAGCCAGTCATTGTTCCAAGGCAGAAGAGGACCCTCGGGCATTGTGCTAGTCCACCTTGACCAAAAGGCCTCTTGTGGTCACGGTCAGCTTTCACATGCTTTGTGCAGGTGTTCCATTTCAGGTAAGAATGGAGAAGAACCCTGCTCAGTAAGATTTTCCAACTTAGTCAAGCCTACAGCATCTGTTGGAGTCATAAACTAGTTTAATCCAATGTACAGAGGATGTGTACATTTTTCTTTAGTTACAATACACCAACAAGAAAATGGTCTATGTGAAGACCTTTAATTACCATTTAACAAATGTAGTGTAATGTTGACAGGCTCTCCTGTTTACATTGTTTATTGTGTTTTCTCTCAAAGCATTTTACCTTCCGCTCCCACTTTATCTTCACTTCTTAATTGTTTCGTTGTTTGGCATAGACTAAGCTCCCCAGCTTGTGTATACAACTGAAAGGTGCAGCAAATTAAAGACTTATCTTAATCCTCGTCTTGCCAAAACATTAAACCTGGATCAGTGATTTAAGTGGAATTTGTTTGTCTGGGTGTACAAAAGATGTATATCTTAAGACATTGTTCTGTGATGATTTAACAAAATAGATGTGTGTGTATGTAAGACAATGCTAAACAACTTGCATATGAGGCAATATTGTATAGGGAGGGGTACACAATATATGTTTAAGATAGGTAAAACAAACCCTTACTTCCTCTGCTAATTACATCTATTAGCGCTTTGTATGAAGGCACACAATAGCATATCAAATGTAGCAATTCTTTGCTACGCTAGCCCATCAATAGTCATGTCTCATGTGTAACAGAGTCTCCCGGCAAGGCATGAACACCTGTCTCCCTAATCCAACCAATTAACCTGCAGACTACCTACCGTCTTGGGTTTCGTCCAACATGGCAGGCCAAGTCTTTATCCCAGCGCGTCAGCCTGTGCAATCTCCTAATCAGAGTAACCGAATCCTCCACTTCTATACTTTCCTGGGCCCAAACAGGAACAAGGGAACGAGACAGATCCTGCCTATCTGTCTGCCGGCACCGGTGAGGGCTTCCAGCACCCCCATCAACCACTCTCACTCTTTTCAGTTTCTTGTTCTTAAACTGCAGTCAGCACACATTCTGGTTTATCCCCGGTCCAAGCCTTTATTCCAGTCACAGATGTAGCAGAGGAGTTATATTGGACAGGTATTAAACTGTGATTTATTTATGTGAGATTGAGAACAGACTGTGCTCGGATCAGGGCACACATCATGTGACCACCCTTGGTTAATCCTCTATACAGCGGGAAACTCGCTCTCCACATGGCTGACTCCCATGTGGTCACAGTCACACAAATCAATCTCTAAAAATCATCTGCATAAAACAACAAGGAGACAGAAAGAGTAATAGGAAAATGGATACAATGGATACAAAGGCCTGTGGCTCAATTTCAGATGAAAAAAATATATTGTTATCGTATTCCCTTCTATCTAGCGTTACATTTAGCAACAACAGCCAATGGTATTGATTTTTAGAAATATGTACATATACAGTAGGTTTGTTTTTCCAGCAACACCAGTAAGATATGCTGAAGGCAATGAAGAAAGTACTGTAGCAGGTGAACAAGGTCTTTAGGGGATGGCTATTACAGGATACGGCAGAGCGGTCTTCATGCTACAGGGGGCCTCTACTGGTGAGGCTTTATCCACCTCTCTATTCTCTTATTTCTACCAATTTGAATGGAAGGCTGTGAGGGAAAGCACCAGAGCGAGCAACATTTTCCATAGTGTCTTGACTGAGTTTATCAATGCACACAACACATGCCGGGGTATGTAAATACAGAACAGGTTGTCCACATGACAAAACGATAATCACATGACAATTTGAGGTGGCCAGCTTTACAATAAAAACATAATTTCTAGGAGGGGTTTCCGGGGCTGAGACGATATGGCAAATCATCTTAAGACCTTTATAAAGCCATTGGATTAGCCTTTCAACATGTCAGGATGTTGTTAAAATAAAGAGGGTTTGCCTCCTTGGTAATGTTGTTAGCTGGCACAATACCGCCTTCACGGTGCAGCTGAGAAATTATATATAATTCTCAGAACCCATTCAGGGGAAATTCCCGGTGCAATGTTCTGTTTAAAGTGCTGTACCAGGCTGTACCAAATAGTCATGCATAAAACGTCGAGAAACAGAGGGAGGAGAGGGAACGTCATCATACGTTACAGCTCCCCTGTGTACCGTGAAGCTTTAGAGACGGTTTGGGAAGAGGCGTAAGATGAGATAGACATTCAGGCCCCATGTTGGGCTGCTGAGATCATTTGATATATCAGGGATTGGGTGTACGGTATAAATGTTTAATCACCGTCTGGGCTCCTGGTCGTTAACCTCCATGACAGTAGACAGTAGACTTCAGAGTGTCCCTCTGATCGGGGAGCCCCTGTCAAAACACTGGTCAATTACCTTATCACATCTCCAGGCCTGAACCCTGTTGTCTTACCTTCCAACAGGTTTCACAGGCCTTCCACTCACAGATAGACCAATTGCCAGGGTCAATGACACACTCCAAGTCGCCTATTCTTATCAGCAAACATAGATGGATTTCCTTGGTTTGATAGAGTGCAGTGTGTGTGTGAGTGTATGTGTGCTAATACTTAAGTCAACATAAAGGCTTACAAGAAACCAAACCCCTGTAAAAAGAGATCAGGTTTGCATAACATCCCTCCTTTTATTTGCGTTTACAAAACACTGATCGCTGAACTTTAACGGCATTGGCCAAGTGCGTAGCAGTGTAACAAAAGTGCCTTTTTTGCGTCAGCTTGATGACAGAGATAATGTTGACGCCAGGGGCTTTAAATGCTGTCTGATAGGCAGGGATCAGGTTTAATCAAATCAAGGGCTTGTGTGTTGTGTGCCCTTGGAAGACATTGTTCTCATACCGTCTATACTAGTGCATGAGCAGTGAGCACTTAATTAACTTGGCATTTTGAGGATATTTTTAGAATGTTTTTAAGAACTTGTGAATTATTATCTTTGTTTACAGTTAATGTGTTACAGTCTACAGCTGCAATGTGTCCCTTGTTAACATTGGCCATTCTAACAAGAATTACCACAAAACATAATAATCTTTTTTGTCAAAAGTAAGATTGCTTGCATGAGAACAGTTGAAAGTGAGATAAGATAATATGAGATACTCCAGATCTGTTTTTGAATAGAATTGCAGACAAACTTTTGGAATACAACTATCTAAAGTGGGAAGGTCTATTAACCTCTGCAGATTTATTCCGTCTTTAAGTTTAGTATGTGCTGACGCTGCGGAACTATCCAAGTTTATTTATGTGTCAAGCTCTGCAACGCTGAATAAACAGAGCATTTACCTCAATGGCAAATTACCGCTGTTGGACAGACATTTAAGAGACACTTAAAAAGCTATTATAAACTCTTTGTTTTTATGGCATTTCTGATGAAGTTGCTCTTACTTACAGCACTTACTTTATTATCTAATTGGTATGCATTTGCATATTTAAAAATGTTATAACATGCAATATGCAAACATTCTATTTACAAGGGATTAACCAACACACACACACACACACACACGCACACATACACACGTGCAACATGCAAACACACATGCAGACACTCACATACGCACGCACACACACACACACACACACACACACACACACACACACACACAGGATTCATCTCACCTTGTACACCATCCAGACTTTAAATCATTGCAATCTGATAAGCTCACAAACAAGTCCCCATGCAGTGATAGACAGCAGCCAGCCAGCCACCCACTGCAGGGAGCACATGGCTGTAACTCTCTCCAGCGATGAGGCGGCCGAGCCGTGAGGCTGATTAGGTTTGGGTGAAGAAGAATGGGGGGTGGAGAGGAGATGAGGGATGTACGTCTGTGTGAGGGGGGTTGGGGTTGATAAAGGTTTGTGTGTGTGTGTGTGTGTGTGTGTGATAGAGAGAGAGAGAGATTGTGTGAGATTGTGTGGGGGTAGAGAGGTTCAATCATTCCCCTGTGTGATGACATCAACGCTGACCCCTTTATAGTAGTCGTGACACATCTGGCATGAGCTGGCCATGTTAACCGGCTTTGGTATGATGGGGAATTGCATGTGTGCATGGGGAGCATGTGTAAACGTGTACTGCACACAATCATGGAGAGATACAGGGTGGTCGTGTACAACACCTAGTGTTTTCCATTGTGCAGACACAGTGCCCCTCCCACTTTATTGGCATTAGATGACATCATCGTGTTTAGCTTGCAGTGGGAAAACTGGAACACAACTTTATTTTATTGCCAACAACTTTTAAAGTGTCAATGTTTTCCAAAGTGGACTCGCTAAGGCGTGGCAAACATGAACGAATGCTCAAGCAGGACTGCTAGGAGAGGTAGATCAATGAGAGAGCTGACCAGCTCATGCGAAGCCGCTTTGTGGAGATAGTCTTCTGTAGACAGTTTGGCTTTGGAGAAGTAAAATACATTTTTTGGTGGGGTTGCTTATCTGCTGTGGCTCCCTCAACGCATGAAGCATGACGCCTAGGGATATGGTGTTGCTCTGTCTGTGTGTGTGTGCGTGCGTGCGTGCGTGCGTGCGTGCGTGCGTGCGTGCGTGCGTACACACCTGAGAGAGAAAGGAAACATGGAGAAATGTGAGTAAACATCCGGAATCCAGCAGAGGGTGTAACTATGAGGTGGAGGTGCATGTATAAACAGAGACAGGGATTCAAAGTTTGCACTTAGGTTATGTACGTACAACCAACCTTGACCAATAACCTGCAACCATAACGATGCCATTTAGATGCTGTAAGTATTTTGGTTTCAGCATATCATTTATCCATGAGTAAATAAATATAAACTACATGGCATCATCCCTGCTTCTTTTGGTCTTTTTCATGCCCTACTCCATCATATTTCCACTCATGCTTTAATGTCGATATTTTGATAAATGCTATATATTTCATGGAACATTGCCAAAGAAAATATTTCAGAGGTTCCAGAATTTCAGCAGCACTAGTACATTTAGAGCAGATGTGGATACAGGTATTGCCAAAGGAATAAAATCCCCTTTTATCCATAGGTGTGCAGATATAATACAGCATATAGAGCAGTGCTGAACATATGGTGATAACGACATTACCAGCAAAACTGTGCAAACATATCAAAACACATTGTCACAGTTGCAATGTTTCTTTAGAAAAACAAAACAACGCAATTACTTTCTTCAGAAATAGTCAGAAACAAACCAGCTAAAAGCATTACTAATGCATTTTTTAAGATGTTATATGCCCCAATTTCACCATGCATCTGAGGCATTAAATTAAAATTATGTTGAATGAAGACTTGAGTATAGCCAACAAAAGAGTGGTCAATGAGAAAAGTTGTACTCACAAAGATCACAATTACCAAACTCCATTTACATTTAGACTGCCATTTTGCAGCAAATTTCATGGATGTCCACAGGTGCCAACCAGCTCGATAAAGTCTCACAGTTAGCGATAATCGTGAGCGGAGGCTTCGAAAATGTTCAATTTAACTGAGAAGGCATTCTGCCAGCAGGATCTAATCCGCCAAGGAGATGCTAAAGGCTGATCATGTGGCATGGTCTATTTTATTGACAAGCACACAAAATAGCTGATGTAATGCAAAACAGAAGTCAAGGCAATATCACTGACCTTAGCTTTGTCCTCTGGTGTATCAGCATTTTGTTTTTGAGTTCTTCAGGTTTGTTTTCTATATTATGATTTGCTTTGATTTGCTTCTTTGATTTGCTTCTCCTATTGATGACCTTTCCATATCCACCTCATGACCGACGCTCTCTCTTTAATTGTTAACATTTGTAATGTAATCTTTCAGAAAGTAAATTATTTCTGTTTCTACAGTTTTTTATACAATATTTTTCTATCCAAAGTTATAGATACAGAAAACCGTGCATACATGTGTATTTCTTGGATGCAGTCGGCCCATGTAACGGAATATATATCAGCTTCATGAAGGGTTCTTTTGATGGATGTCATAAATTCACATTGAAATGCAACTACAGTGTGCCAAGAAGGTTGTATTTTCTGTGGATAAGTGGAAGATTAACATGCTCTTTATACACCTTTCCAGGTTTTTGTTCACAGTGGAACAATCTGAATAGCTTGACCAAATATGTACACCCAGTCACTTTCCCTCGTAACGATAGATGAGATCATCCTTACATGGCTGGTCATAGAAAGGTTTTGGCTGTTGTTTATATTGCCTTTACTATGCAGGAAATGGGAGTCAGACTCACATTCATTTGAGCTGACAGCGGTTATCACGGCCTATGCACTGTTACTGAATGCTCAATGTACATGTTCGACATTGTAAGACATATGCCCCCACACAAACACTTCTACACACAGCTGCAGATAGTCCTTCCTTTATCTGTCCAGCTCTCTCGTAATGAAAACAGCAGACTTGCCCTCAAAGGGTTTGCATTACCTGTCTCCTTATCTCGGTCCCATACAATGAGTCATACTTTTGTCAGAACAATGTTGTGATGTAGGACCATTCTGAAAATGAAACCTGGTCAACCGTTTGAATGCTGCTGGAATCCTCTGCAAGGACACAGCAACCTACTCTGTGGTCCAAGGATATCAGAAAACCCTGATAATATTCACATTTTTGCCATAGACAGACATATCATATGGTTTCCTCATGCACATCTCTTGACAGGGATCTTAAAACATGACAATAAATGCTATATGTGCACTTTAGTGATAATGATGAAAAATGCACAGCATGGCATGCATATTAAACATTTGCAGAACAATTAGCATTTCCAGAACAATAAGCATGATTCCAAAATGTATTCATCACTCGACATTTGCCTACAATTGACTGGTCTTAAAAACACATGGTTTTCAGTCTTTCCTAGGAAATGACATCAGGGCAGAGGAACCTTTCCACCTGTTCTGCACCAGTGATGTTGCTGTTGTTTGCTGGCTTTCAGATAGATGGATAGTCTCTCTGTCCTTTTGTCCAGCATCTTGCATGTCTTTGTCCCACACATTATTTATCAGTATCTGCGCATCCATTCTTGCACAAATGGACACTTTTTCACTCCTCTCATCCTCCCCTTTGTTTCCTTTCCTGCAAACCAAGGCAGGATTAAATGATAATTCTGACTTTGTTCTTTCTATTGAAACACTTAAGGACTCTCCTCCACTCTTGCATGACTGATCCGCTTATACCAATGCCCACTGTGGCAACTTTTCAAAATCCCTCCCCTCTGTCTCTCCATCGTTAAAGCCAATGCCATTCTTTACTTTAAAATGGAGGGGGTGGGGGTCCAAATGTATGTAAACACGGTTTGAAGAGGAGGAATGGAAAGTATATATTGAAATGCTTCTTATAAGTCCAATAGGCCTATGTGTACACTGCTGTGGCAGTATAACTATCGTTTAACAACAAATAGCTAGCCAGCAAAACGAAAACGTACAGTCAGTTTCCAAGCTCTGGCCATCCAACACAACCACCCTTGAGATAAGAAGATAATGCTTTCTATTTTGCTTGTTGTCTTGTCAGGGGTAATTGGATCCAATTCCAACTCTTTTCATGTGCTGTGTAGAGCTATACTCTTAATCTAGGAGAAATAGAATCCCTATTCCAACGTAATTTGGCTAGTAGATATGCAGTCAGTCTTCGGACACGCAGTCATGAGGGAGGCAGATTACAAATCATGCGAGCACACAGACAGCGATCAATAGAGTGCTGCAGTCAATCTTGTTTATTACTTGTTTTGCAATTTCAGAAATCAGATTGGCGACGGGGGCGGGAGACATACGAGTCGGAGAGTTGGAGGCAACGCCACAGATTATCCAGGCACTGAGAAATGGGCAGGAGGGAAGGAATTGGAAGATGCAGTCACCATGGTGATAGATGATAATCCAAGACATGCTCAGATGGTGTTTCCACTCTCAAACAGTAGACACTCACACACACACGCACACACGGACCTTACACACATGGGTAAATACATGGTAATGATGGGTAATATGTGTAGTTGTGTTTGACGAATGTGGATCAACCGGGGCACAAAAACAAGCAAAGGCTGGTCAGCTGGAACTCCAGAGACTAGTGAGGCTTAAAAGACTGTAGAATAACAACAAACATGTCAGCCATCTGTAAAATTGAACAAGTGAGACAGACACGACTCAAAAGTTAGCAAGATCACAGTTAGAAACAGTAGTTTGACAGCACTGGACAGATGTGCTATTTGTAGTGCTGTCAATCTACTGTTTATACCCTTTATCCCCTTTACCCTTTATAAAGCTTGGTAGTTTGACAGGCTATCACAGGTGCATGTGTCTGTGTGTGATTGACTCGCTGATGCTTGTACCTGGATGTATCATACATGATCATGACTCCTGCAAAATACAAGGGTGTATGTTGGTGTATGTCTCTACTGTACAGTATGTGCCCTTGCTATGGCCATAAATATTAAGAGCCCCTCGGTTTTCCATCAGAATATCTATTTCAGACCAAACACGTCATGAGGTCCCTAATCAATCTGACCCACCGATGCAGAACCATCCCTACAATATTGGGACGGAGACAGCCTCTGCCCCAAACTCCACTCTTGATTTCACATTAACTACAGTTCCCTGCAATTCAGCTAATGATAAAATATATGGGTAGACAGCAGGGAGATACAGGACTGTACAGTATGTGTGCCATTCTGTTCACATAGAAATATACATTTCAGAAATGACATGCAGTAAATACAACACAGCGTTGAGCATTTTAACACACTATAAAATATGTACTGTGCAAATCATAGTGTGTGTTTGTTGTTTAGTATTGTGCAACGTTGAACACAAACACTGTTACTGTACTTTTTACTTTCTGATATATAAACATTATTGTTTATTTCACTATATTTAATAATAAGATAAGACAAAACAAGATACGCACTCCACTACACTTGTATTGTGTGTTTTAACTACAATAAACATATAAATATAATTAGATAAAAAATTGCATAATGAAAAAGAGTGACAAGCCATGCAGTCATCATGTTAGCTGGAGATGTATAAGATGATGTCTGGTCGGCTAGCACGGAGCATATCAATCAATATACTGTGGAATATTTAACCCACATATTACACTGCGTATATTATGCTTGAATCACTTTTATTCCTGCTGCTACCATAAGCACTTTCACTTTGAGTAAAAATAAAAGATTTAAAAATAATTTGAAATTCATGCCTGTTTGCCTGTGTCAATATGTCA
>JAOEGT010066311.1:0-16808 GCA_025447795.1 Speoplatyrhinus poulsoni
GCTCGGGAAAGGGAAGTTTGGGGTCCCTTGCTGAAGCTGCTGCCCCCGCGACCCGACTCCGGATAAGCGGGAGAGGACGGATGGATGGATGGATGGATGGTATATTGGTTGGTTGTATTGCTCGTAACTAAGTACAGTGCTAAAAAATGCCTCCTTTAGAATATAAGAGTGGCTATGATTAATATCCAAAAAGCAATACATGTAACAGAGCTGTGCAGTTAATAAACCAACTGCCTGCAGTACTGTACTTTTTGTAGATGTGTTATTTGTGACGGAAAACATGTAACATGAAATAACTGACCAAAAATTCTACTCCGCTCCATACTCTCGCTTATATAGCATCTTTACTGTACTCTATGCCTCACCAGTTATGCTCCTTTCTATGTCTCCCCTTTACCATCCATTATTTCCCTACTTAAAAGATGGCTAGCGATATAAACCGGATTAGCTGTCGCTTCATATCAGCCATGTTGACTGCTGCTGTGGGCTTTAGTCCGACAGGTCATCCTAGCGGAACGGACAGTGGCAGTATAAGGCAAAAGGAGACTGCCACTTCCTTAGACTTCATCTATAAAAGCATATATCATTCCATTTCAAACTGTTGGTTTTTATAGATTCATTATCCCTTTGAGTGTTTAGTTTCACAGTTGGTGTGTCACTTTCATTAACATGCCCTTGAATGTATATATGACAGTGGAAGGATAGGTCATAGATTATTGTTATAATCTATAAACGTTGTCACACCTAGTGGCAAATCTGACTGGAACCACTGTCTTTAGATATTATTTTTTATGATTTTATCTATGTAACAAACAAAAAAAGAAGTTGTCCAACCCATTCATGTTTCTTCCGAAAACGCAACTGAACACTGAAAGAAAAAAGTCTGATAAACCATTAAGGGGTAGAATCAGTATAAAGACACTAGTTTTAATGTACTAATTTCTGTGATTTCACCCCTAAAGCACACGTTACTTGTGAGCAGTACTTTGTGAGAGCAAGGTCTGCATTATAAATACAAATTATGGAATGGTCCCTAGACATCAAGGTATTTACAGTATACAAAGCATTGTGTGTACTAATGAATTGATAACCATGGGGGATAAGCGTAATGTCTCTTGTGCAAACACAGCTGAACTGAAGCTTTGACACTAACTAGCCATTGTAGGCAGAATTCCCCAAGCAACAAACCAGATCATATGATTGACATGCTCATGGGAATGTCGTAGGACTGACTGTGGGCAGCATTTCACTGAATTATATTCATTTTAGGCATTTAGCCCATGTGCTTGTCCCGGCAAACTTCTAACACATGAGCAGTCAAGGGTTCAACGAGTCGCTCACGGAAAATTTGTCAGGACAGATTACAATGGCATTCTCATGGATTATGTCATGCCAGCTATCTTTGACAGATAACACAACTGATTCAGAGCAGCCCCAAAGTGCAAAGTGAGACTTACTGGCATTACTGATCTAAAATAATGATGAAATGCTTGCATTCCACCTGAATTACATCTCAGGATCTCCCCAGTCCACAGACACAAAGCATATTTATTAGTGTTTTTGTATTTTTTTAATGATACATACTTCAGATAACCTTTAATAAACCCCATTAGCTAACCTTTAATAAAGCCCAGTACAATAACCCTGTAAGACCTGTGGCGATAAATGTACAACTGGAGCTGCATAGTAAGTAGGAATTTAAGAGCTATACAATTAGTGTAATTAACTTAGAAATTCCATTAACATCTGTCAACTAGTCTCGCAGAGCCATCTTTTACATATGTAAAGTCTGGGACACAGCGCTAGCTAACTGCGTCAGGAGACGCCTAGCAAGGCTACACGCCTAGCAAGGCTATACGAGCAAGGTATTTTTTTTATACATGCATGACGACCAACTACATAACTCAATGACCAAGTCGGAAATTAAACTTACAATTAGGTATTCGTTGGAAAACTAAACATGACTCTGGCTGTTTACAGGCCTTATGTAAAGCGTGTAGATCTGTAAAATGTGTAGAGTGTGGTTCCTGCTTAAAAAACATGTTGCAATTTGTAAATAAAGCAGCGAACTAGCGTTGCACCGGAAATTACGGATACAGTACTTCTGAGTGACAATGGTAACATCAACAATATTACTTTCCGGGTTTTTTTGCCATAATACTATGGCAAAAACACTGTAGTGCTTTTGTACTATTGGTAACTTTATACTACATAGGTTAAATGTGTATATGTACAGCTCACTGTATGCAGCAGATAACAGTGATTACTGTACAAAACAATGAACGGTTTCATAAATTAGATTGTTACCAAACCAGAACCATGTGCTTCTGAATAATGGCTGAGCAGATTTAACAGAGTGAGACTATGGCAGGCTGAGTGATGGGGACTGGCACTCCTGAAAAACCTGCTATCATTGGGACGCCAGTTACAATAGACAAATTATGTATAGGGAATAACTGAAATTCATAATGGGTGAAAATATGGAGCAAGACCATCAAAATGCAACCACATTGTCAGTATAAGAGAAAGGACAATTATTTGTTTGCAACTGTCCTATATTGGCCCTCAATGAAACATTAAGAGCTAAGTTTCTTTTCCTTTCTCAATACTAAATCACATCTCTAGCCACCACATAGAATTCTATTTGAAATGGCATAACATTATATGTTTAGCGTAAAGAGCAGGGGGAAAGTTTGGTCAGTGTATGCTAGTACTGTAATTATACAAACTATGCAGAATGCAGAGTAAATTAGCTAAACCAGGGAATTTAAAACTTCCTGACCCATGACCCACACAAGTGCTTCATTGCTTCCCACCGCAGGCAGGGTGAGGGTTTTTCTAGAATAACAGTAGAACATAAAAGCGTAACAATACACAAGGCCTGACTAAATAGTTAAAAAACGTGAGCATTGTGTGAATTCAATTAAAAAGTAGTCACATAAAATGTGAAAATAAAATAGGCACACAGTTAGTGTGCCCCTCTAAGCATCTCACTGCCAATCTGAAGGCCAGACCCAGAGTTAAAGAACCAATTACTTAAACAATAGCCTGGAATTAAGCTGTGATTTAAACATTTTAAATCCAAGAAACAAGCATCCTTTAAAACCCCAATTACCACTGTAATCTTCGGAGCATTGGCTGTATGTTACACACAACACTGCTTTAACTCAAATCAAACAATCTAATAGTTGTCTCCTTGCTCTGTTCTCCTCCTGCCTGCACCTCCTAACTTAAGCTATGTGTCCCAGCTAAGAGTGAATCAAACACGACGTCCATCTTGAGAGAGCTTCAAAGAATTTCAAGGTAGGCCGTAGCAAATGGAGTAAATTAGAATGACAACCTGGCCTCTTCGTTCATCATCCCGCCATCCCACCACCATCCATCCATCCCCCACAACCACGCCTCCCTTTCAGCAGACAATTATTGCAGCCAAAGAAGCTTTTAAGGATCAGCTGGCATCACCTGCAAGGCCAATTATCAGGACGCTATCAAGCGCCTGCTCTCTCCCTCCCGCTGTCCTGCTTTTTCTGCAGGACAGATTATAGCCTGGAAAGTCTGAACTGTACTGAGAGAAGGTCACCATCAAGGGAGATCCATCTTCATCAGCATTAGAGCCTGTACAGAAAGAGACTGCAGTGGTGGGTGTGAGACTGCAGTCAAGTCAGCATCACAACCCTTTGACTGAATAGGATTAATAGTTTCACTGAAACAATTAGGCTATAGCCAAGGAATAGATCTTCACTGCAACACAATTGCATCACATTACAGGTCAAAGATTAACTTGGACGTGCGGGAGACAAATACATTAAAATAGCTCTTTGATTAAGTCTAGTTCAATAGCGGAGGACGTCACACCATGAGATTAATTTAAGAGAAACATTTTCTATTTCTTAAAATTTTGAACATGTTGAGTATTGTAACACCACAAACGTTAGCGGTTTCATACTTTGAACTTGTTGTGTAACCAAACCTGCACTACTGTATTTCCTAGAAATAACAAAATACTGAAGACTGCTTTAACATTAAGGTTTACAACAGACAATCAGCGCCCCATGCAATAGGCCTGCATGGTCTCTATTGCCATGATGCAACTAGCTTTTGCTAGTGACCCATCCCAAAAACAACAGTTCAAAGTTTTCCAAACCACATGAAAATACACAGTTATTCCTGACGTTGGGTTTGTAGAAAGGTTGGACAATATATTATCGCCATTTAACACATGCACAGCAAATATTGGTGTTAATCAATAGGCTTTTCTGCAGCAAGCAATATACAAACAAATGTACAAGTGATGTATCAATGATTTGTTCTTATTTTATTAGTACCCAGTAATTTCTGGGATTCACCAATGTTTTCTTCATTTTGCTTTTCAAATTTCTTTGAGTGGTTGACAGCACTCTTACCATGTTCAGAAAAATAAATATTGTATTCGCAATACACAAATAGATTGCCCAAATCAAGGAAATAACATTGAAATGCAAAAAACAAATTTCTTGAGGAATTGAGGAATTAAAATGATCTATCTATATATATATACACACATACATACACACACATATACATACACACACACACACACACATACATACACACACACATAGATACACACACACACACATATATACACGCACACGCATACATACACACACACAATTATTCCACTGATCCCAGTTAAGACTAGGGCTGGCCCCAAATATTCAGTTATTCAGGTATTCCTTCGTTGGGCATGTATTTAATTAAAATATTGGGATTCGAGTATTCGTTTTTTCACAATATGCATGCATGTTCGTTTTTTCACAATATGCATGCATGTTTTCCCATTAATCCCTAATGTCTCCATATAAACCCACATGTTGAAATGTAATTGCCTGAGCTACACTGTGTCATCAACACAATTGATTGAAATTGGCTTCGTTTGTAAGAAGAGAGCGAGGCTATTCATTCAACACACACTCTTATTGGCTAATACAAGAGGTATATGTTATTGGACAGCTCTGACTGGGTCAATTGACGTGTCAATCACAGTTGCCATTTTGAGTGCATGGCTATGTTTACATGTGTGCTTACTGAAGCTAGGAATCGAAGATTACTTCTGTTATACTTCTTAATTATAGTTGAGTGTTTTTAATGGTGTTTTTGAGAGAGTATTCGAATACTCATTCGGAAATACCATCAAGTATTCAAAACCTGTAAAATGGTATTCGGGACAGCCCTAGTTAAGACTAGAAAAACCTTGCAGTCAACTTCTAAATGTCTTACTCTATAGCACTTAGATGCTTTGGCCATCCAGACCTTACGCAGATAACACATTTTGAGAGATATGGTACCAATCCACTTGATGAGATGATTGAATGTACCAGAGAATTTGCACACAGTCCTTATGTAGTGTTTAAAGGGGAGTTTCCTATGCTAATAACAAAACAAAAACAACTGTCAACCACACATCTTCAATGTACAATCAAGTGGGATTAATAATGCAGCAAACCTAAAAACAGATATGGAAGTTATTAAGAACATTTTGTGCAACTGGAGTTTACTTTTTTTTCTCTTAACAGAAATATAAGGGAACAATAAGAGAACATTTAGGATATTAAAGAAAATGTTGTGGCTAAGGGTGAACGTTGAAAGACTTACTCAGGACGTAGAGAGACAGGGTGATTCCTGCCAGACAGAAGCCCTCAAAGAAGCGCAAGGTGCTGAACATGGGTACGTTGATGGAAAACGCCACGGTAAGACCAAAGACCAACATGAACAGTACTGAGATGATCAGTACAGGGTGCCGGCCAAACCTAAATGGAGAATGGAATGGCAAATAAAAGGCATAGTGTGGAAAATCTAGTGTCATTCCATTGTTAAAAAGTATTTTTAAGGCTTTCATTTTTAATATATCAATATGTAATACTATCTGACCACCACAATATCTCTTAACATTAATCACCACGTAATCTCTTGTTTGAAAGGATCTACATTGCCTTTCTGTCTAAATGCCCACGCAAGGGACTGCACCCACACACGCACACACACAAGCACACATCATCTCAACTGATGAGGCTGTTGCACACATATGCTGCCTCAGTATACTGTTCATTCGGGCAGCTGGAATGCAACTACAGTACTGTACACACATGCCAATGTAGCATGAATGTTTTATGTGATTGCACACAACCAGCATTATACTTGACAAATGGCTTGGTTCATGTTACAGTGAATGTAGAGCATCTTACCAGTCAGCCAGGATTCCAAACACCAAGTACCCAAAGATGGAGCCCACTAGGAGAGAGAATTTTGCAATGTGGACCTTCCATGCCGAATCACATACCAGACTCCACTGTAGACAGAAAATAAATATACCATATTCATAGGCTGCAGTTTTGTCAGAGTACATTTTTTGATTGTCATAAAAGCCCAGTGATAATATTTAAAACATTCAACCTACTACTGTATGTATTTCTATGCTAATCATCTTAATATTAAAACTGTATATAAACCCATTATGTATGTATTTACCACATACTGTAAATAAATATACACAGTTGCTTCTCTGGAGAATATCTGGGTGTGTGCAGACCATACAGTACTAAATCTGACTTGCTGATAGTAAGGGACACAGATTGTCTTGAGTGTACACAATATGTCTTTCACAGGTTATGAATAAGGCCAGGGGCTGTTCAGATGTGGTAATTGATCTTTTTATATTCTTTGACACATATCTCCGCCAAACTTCAACCCAAGCAGAGGTCTAATAAGACAAAGGAAACCTAAGGAGCAGTGACTCCAATAGTGCAAACAATGCAGTGTGTCCATGTGTAAAAATTAATTTACTGTAAGTTAACATTCAAACATTCATTCAATTGCTAATTCCATGCCTCAGCGTTCAATGTACAGAAAAGTATGTACATTTAGTGATGTTAACAGTTGTCAAAAACATACATGTAAAATACTAAATCATAGACAATTCAGGAACAATATGGACATAATTTTTTATACCAGACCTACACACACTCAATCCCAGTTAAAGGGCATTTGAAGATTGCACATTGAGGGCAAGGGTTCTCTCATTTCTATGCTATATACTGTACATGTCTTTGTGTGTAAAGCGGACCGGCATGAAGGCGAGGGGTTTGTTAACTGTAACAGGTGCTCAGGGGCAACTGGACACAACCCTGTCCCATCTCTGCTCTGGCTTAACACACCAAATCACCAATGGTCCACATCTATAGGTTTATTTATTATAAGAAGGTATAGCAACAGGCCTTTGTATACCAAAGGCTTGCTCCTAAAGTGAAAGGTTTTATACAGTCTATCACCAGACCTTAAACCTGCTGTAGGTAAGATTTCAGAGATGCAAATAGAGCTAATTAAATTAAAGTTATATTAAAATTAAATAAAAACTACAGAGAGCTAGAATCTGTAAATCAACAACCTAAAACCCAACCCCCTCCTCCTCAGCCCATTGGTCTGCCATTGCATAGGCAGCTGACAAACATATTGTTGCTGTGCGCCTGCGTTCAGACCACTCGGGTAAAAAGGCCCTGATTGGTCAGAAAGCTGTGAAAATCTAAATGAATTCATAGAGACAAGAGAGGCCATCTCCTATTGTATATTCTCACAGAAAAATGTCATTAAGAGCTAATGTCTGCATATGGTATTTCTAACATACGACACTAAATGTAAAGCTCTGAATCAAACTTACAGCTCCTTTAACAATCAACTGCAAGAGGCTGCATTTAACACCTGGAAAAGCATCACAAAAGAAGAAACCAGATGTTTGGTGATGTCAGTGGGCCAAAGGCTTGATGCAAGGAATATGCAATGAAATATTAAGTGTTATTTAACCTTTGCATTCATTTTGCTTACTTAAAATGTGGGTGGGTGGTCTGATACAAAAAGGTGCAATTTTCACATCTAGATGAATATATAAGGAAATAAAAGCTGAAAATCTGATCATGACGTCTCATACAACTTTAGATCACTGTATTGTCTTCAGTGTAGCAAAAACAATGGAATTAGTCTTGCATTACTTGCTTACTTTTGGAGGTGACTGCAATTTCATGTTTGTCTGAATGGCTCACAAACCCATATAACCTCATGTGACCTATTCAGAAAGAACGTTACGGGATTACCAAGAGCCACCCAGCTATCACATGATCCAGGCATGCCTGTCATTCACAGTTTCAGTATCGATGTTAGCAAGGACAGAAACAGAATATAGAAAGAGTTCCTTCTGGCTGTTACGCAGGTCTATCACAAGAAATCCACGTATGTGAAAACGAGCTATGACTTAATTGAAAATGAGTGCATTTTGTGGGAGGACGGGGACTACATGTCTAGATAAGAACTCAATGAGTGCGCAGTGCCAACATTTGTGGGTGACCACAAGAAGACCAGCACTGGGAATTACCAATTATTAATTGGTACAGAATCAAAGATGCTCAATGCAACTATAGCAACACAATCATGACCACCACACCAGAGAAGTGAGTCTGGTAATACTGTTGTTAAGCATAGCACTGGAAATGTTTGGTAGTGTATAAAGAAACAAAATCCCATGAGGCTACAGTACTGTATGTACTGTAAACTGATAAACAACAAAGTTGATATTGTAGCTACATCCAGGAATGTAAAATGCTAGAAAGTATACCTAGTCAGTCTTAAGCAGCAGTTCAATACATTTCTTTCTGGCTACCATCTCACTTTATATACTGTAAAAATGTGAATGAAGTCACTGTACAGACAGTCAAGCAGACATGTTGTTTATTCAGTTAACATGCAGGATGTGGCCAGCGCAAACCCAGCAACTTGTTTTGTGGTAGATTACCTGACAAACCTTCTAAAGGTTCAAGGAGAATGATCCTTCACTGCAATGCACATATAACATTTGGTTGTCCCACCCAACAGAGAAAATAATAACACTTTTGTGTCACAAAGGTGTCAGTGTGAAGTGGTGGGGAACACTGAAGGAGGTTTTAAATACCATAGGCAAGTGAGGAAAGGGAAGATTTATGGTAGATTATTAGTACAATAAAATTACACATGCATACAAATATGAAATGTGAGAAAACAATGGCAACTTGGCAAGAATGTAAAATATTAGATAAATGGAAAACTAATTTAATGAAAAACAAATGTAAACATACTATTTATATCTACAGTATTTATGGAAGAGTGGAACACTGCTGCATAGTTACTGCCTAGCAACAGACCATATCCTTAGTTAGCAGTGTCTTTTCTCATTCCCAGTATGAAGCTCTTACATGGTCTTATCACACTGCTGGAAACCACATACAATAGCCGGAGTAGTTAAGGCTGAAGACAAAATGAGTACAGTATTCAGAACGGATAGGAAATCGTAATTTATAGGGGAAATTGTGACTCATTATAATGAGAACAAATAGGGACATTGAAAAACGTGTCCTTTGGTAATGTTAATGATGTAAAAATAGCCAAGGTTGCTTGTATTTTTGGTTTATTTTTGTGCAATGGACAATTTCTCTTAAAATAAAGAATTGTCCACATCAATGGGATGTTTTTATGGCATTATCGTTACATGCTACAAAAGGAAACAGTTTGATGGCCCATTTTGTTTTCATTATAGTCAATGAGTGTCAACAGCGCTCTAAACTCAATGTCTGATTCAATTTCAGTCATAAAAGCTGGGCACAGTTTGAGAGATGGACGGGTAGAAAAGAAAGGTCTGAATGGATACTGGACAGAATTCCCCTTTAAGAAACAAGGTGATATATCCGTGACACATCACACATTACCAACATCCCTTTGCTCTTGTTACGTGGATGAAACAGACAGAATAAAAACGTACAACGCCATCTAACTGGAATTTGTGTGGGCTGGGAAACCTACTGCAGTTCTTGGCTGTTTACATTATATAGGTGTGTCTGTACTTCAAATATTTGTCACTGAAGTATGAAATACAATACTGTTGACATGTGTAAAATAGGTCCCCAAGACTAATGACAATACTTTCTTTAATCCTTGTAGTTGTAGTAGAATTGATAATGGCTTTATTTGACATTTTAGGAGTTAATATGATACTGGAAGAGATACCCGTCACGTATTATTACAGTGTCCCATTTGTACTGTACATTAACCTGGGATTAATAATCTAATCCTACATAATGTACAAGCCATTCCAAAAGACACAGGTCCCTAACACCATGTTCACTCTTTGTTAAAAACACTCAGCACAAACAAGCATGCAGCTATTTTATCTCTCTCTCTCTCTCTCAGACAGACACGCACATACAGACGCTGCACTCTTTTATCTTGTAGTTGCACAAGTGTCTTTCCTTCCAGCGAGTGGCTTGTCGTGTTGTGTGCTGACTTGGCATTTTGTAACGGAGGTCATCCCCTCTCGACAGCTGAGCCTGTTTTCAACTGTCCCACACTGATCTGGGGTCTGCACAAGCCAGCTGGGTAAACAGCATGAGGGGACACACTGGGAGAAGCCTAGCAGGGTGATAAAGCGGGGTATCGGGTTCCAGCTCTTTGGGTCGTGAAAGCTTCAACTGCAGGGTTTCCCCAGCAATGTGCTGTACTTCTACTACAACTCATCTGCTCAGTCCATAGTTTTGGTAAAGGCTTTCTTATTGCCGTACTATTAGATAAATGTATCTAAAGAACCATGCATTAAGTTGTAATAAACAAGTCACGGTGGCTTCATGCAAGCTCATTAAACAAAACATACTGTACTACTCTGTATTATGCATTAAATTTATCTGGAGATTAAATACCAATGTACTGTGACATAGTTCTGCAGATGCTCATAAAATCCATACAATAGTATGCTTCAACACTAATCAAATGTCTCCATACAGTAACGTCATAGGGGCTCATTGCAGAGGTTAATCTTCCATTTGATGAGGTGTTTCATGCCATGTCTCCAGCCAGCATATTCACCTGCCATCTATCTTAACACAAGTGCAACGAACAGAGTGCTGTGAGACCCTATCAGTCTCCAAGTAATGATGGATTCATTTTGCTGTGGCCTGGTCTAATTATGACAAGCCCTGAGGTGGGGATCGGCTCAGTTAGAATGGGTCCCTCCACATTAGCCACTTAAGATATTCCACTGCAGAGCCTCCTTATTATTACCTTCAGCAAAATGTGCAAATCAAGATGTATTCCAACACTGCTTTACAGTGTAGAACTGTGAAATACATACACCAATGTGAATTCTCATGAACGTGTATTCAAGCAGGATTTGGTTGAGGTTTGGTAAGAGTAGGTTGGTACATTTTGACTAAAAGCCCAGTAGCATATTTGAGACTGTTGGCAAGCTATAGAGTCAATGCCTTTCTGTCTGTGCAGACGTGGGCAGAATTAGTCTGGCTATTCCTTCCCGTTAAATCCTGGTGGTGTTCCACAATGTGGCACAATTCACTGATGTCACGGGATTGTGGATATACATTTTTCATACAATTTCTCCTTAGTGTGACCTTGTTAAAGTCTTGTCAAAAACTGCTCTGGTAGTATAGTGTAAACATTGTGTGGGGACTTTCTAAATACGTGAGATTTTGTATTTAAATAGCTGGTCATATATGAATCATTGAACCACCCAATTAACTGCTGAAGAAGGACTAAACGTGTATTTGATTGGCAGGTTAACTTAATCTGCTATGATAAGCTCCAGGCTTATTACTGTACACTAGAGTTTTTAGTGTGTCAAATGACTCCCAAAATATCTGCCCCATATCCCCCAAAAATGGCAGCAATCAAAGCACAGATCAAATTGCCCTTTTGCTTTTGATGCAGTGAAATGCCGGGCTTGCATTTTATTTGCTATGCAGGCATTATCATCGATAAACAGACAGGCTGTTGGCATCAGTGGGGGGCAGCTGTGTGTCGCAGGCCAATACTACGTAGTACAGGACAGAACACCGGGTGTCAAACATGATAGAGAGCAGTTGATAAAAGGAATATGTACCGAATATCCTGCAGAATGAATGCTTCACAGTGACATCTAGAAACACGGTGTTCATCAGCATTATAGACTTTTGCTGTTCTCTACAGACAAAATGTTCAAGTAGTCATTTAGGAAACTAAGCACAATAAGGAAAAATTACAGATGAAATTGAATCACTTAGTTTTTAGTTTGTTTAAATCTAAATTATTTTATTTAAACTTAGGCTTCAACACTACTACTATTAATAGTGTAAGTGTAGGCCTATCGCATAAAAAGGTGGTGCTTACTAGGATTGTCTTTGGAAAGAGCACATTCGACAGTCTGTGACTTTGCTTAACCTCTCAGATCAAGGAAATCCAATATAGGCCATTGGGCCTACAGTATACAGCATCCAAAATGGTAGAAAAGCTGAAAGGTGTAATAAGATATAGAATGATTCATGTAGCTACTACTCCGTTGCTACTAGATGTCTACACAGTTGCCTGGGCAGAGGCAGACAGAATATAGACTTGTGCTAGGACAGGTTATGTTTGGGGAAAGGGGGAGGGGACGCGATAGGGTTTTTTTCCCAAAGAGTTCAACAGTGTATATTGACAGTGACAGTCCGTGCCCTTTGCTCCAAATAAAAATATGCTGCTTTGTTTTTGATTAGGCTATATTACATGTTTTAACGAGGCTTTGACAAATAGTGCCGTCGGCATCTATCCGCGATAGGTGATGTAGGCTAGCACCTTTTGTCAGCCGCTGGTATGACTCATGCCAACCCGGACTGTACGTTGGATGCGGACTCTCGCATACAACGTAACAATCACTGTCCTAAATAGAGTATTCACAGAGCCATATGGTTAACGGAACGGATCTCATTGTTGATGAGAATATTATCGGACATTGTGAGAAATTCCCTTGAATGGTGGACGTATCACAGTTCCTGTGTATAAGGCTAAAACATAATATTATAGAAGATAAAAGGTTGTCAACAAAATCTCATATGCGGCTGGTACAGTATATATGTAGCCTACAATCATAACAGAAGACCGCAGAGCTTTGAGCGCTTTATTTCTAAGCAGGCACAGATCTCTCCACCTTCCACACCACAACCACCCTTAGCACAACAATGTATCGATCTATACAGGACTGGACAACGAGTTAAGGTATATGGACGCTAATGCTAGCCCTGTTTCATGCACAAGGTGGACAGATAGCTTACCTTGGTAACCACATTCCGCACAAGTCCCGTTTGTAGCTCAAACGTCCACTCCTTGCACATGCACTGCGTGTCATCGTTTGTGCGATAACTCTCGTTAGCATCAATAGGAGCTAAAGGGGTGCCATTAGTTGCCCCATTGATAAAAGAAGAATAAGTTAAATTCGTCGTGTTTGTCAAAGGTTGCACACATGTATTAATAGGCTGTGCAAGTAGGAAATTGTCTGAGAACTGGCTGAATCCAATAAATAACGCTGGAATCCACGTCAAGACAATTAGCTGTCTCTGGTACTTCCCAAATCCCCCGAGAAATGGCAAAACGCATTCGTCAATGCGTGTCAGCAACCCCGGAGACGTGGTTTCGGGGGACACAAAGCCATTCTCTGGTTGATGGTCCTCCGTTTCGAGCTGCACCACGGCCATCGCGGTTTCGCTCATGGATGCGTCTGTAGCGCAGCCGGGGTTGGCAGTGCTACCCCTGTCGACTCCACAATGCGTCAATGCCCCCTCTCGGGTAGGGAAACTCAGTCAATCACTGGAATGGAAAAAGACGCACCTCTTTTTCTTATCAGGAAGCAGTGGTGTGGACTGCCGCCGCTGAACGCGCACTGGACTGGCAGGCTAAAACATCCGCTAATAAAGGCGATTTGTGTGACATGTGAAGGCTTCGTTAGCAATGTATCGCGTTCTAACTTGTATTATTTTGTAAACCATTGTTTTTGTGTCGGTTTCGCTGTAAAACGAAGTCACAAAGGCGTCTCGCAAAGTGATTAAGTCCAGTTCTCTCAGGTCGTTACAGGTAGCACACCTGGCCAAGCAAGCAAAACGGAAATAAGGACCTATACTGTATGACGTTTAAAGACGACACCCGATTCCGTTTTCTACCAGGTGCTTCACATTGTCCAACACTGTGCGTACTGCATACCGAGGATTCACACTGTACAAATACTGTACAAAACATTAATTGTTTATTATAACAGTTGACAAAAACGCCACATTGAAGAGGGGGGACTGTTGTTTTCCCCGTCCCTAATCCCTGTTGATAAGCACAAAGTCGCGTGGCCTTTGATAACGTCTAATATTTAAACAGGAGGAAAGTCTTTCTCAGTTGTTTCTGGCCGCTGACGATTGACCAATCTGCCATTTGCTCTAAGTCATTACCGGCCTATGGCTAATGTCTTTATATCGAGCCTAATATATTAATTCATTGGTGGTGAAGTTAATATGCCGTTATAAAACTCCATATAGGATAGCCTATGACCATCCGTCCTATTATTTCTTAAAATTGTGTAAAAGGTTTATAGCCTAATTACTTCAGTTGCATAGAGCTGTCTGTGCTTTCTTTCACAATTTATGTTAGACCTATTTAATATCATTGTGGAAAAACAAATGCGGATCTATCTGCATTCTATTACAGTAAAACCTGTTTAGTTAGTAGGCCTAGTCAACGAATCCATTCACGTGACAAACGCTCTTATAGTATGCAAACGCTGCAGCGCATTGTTTAGCAATGATCTATGCTACCATCTTCCGGGCATAAAGTGAACTACATTTTATATGGTTAAACTAGAATTATTGTTTAGTCCTGAACAGCCTATTAAACTACATTGACCAGTTTCACAGACATGGATTAAGCCTAGTCCAAGACTAACATCAAAATTAAATTAAGACCTCCATTGAAAAAGTTAATCTAGGACTAGCCTTAATACATATCTGTGACACCAGCCAAATTGTTTTAACCTATTAGGTAGTTTGTTTAACAGCCAAGACACAATATACTGTGAATTATACATACTAACTATTCTATGTTCGCACAATATTTGACACAATGTCCAATGTCAGTTGACCAAAATAATCGATGCAGCATTTTAACGCCCGTTAAATCCTTTGAGGTCCATTGCTGCAGGAACTGCAGTGTCTTTCCATTTGTTAAACATTGCTGACCTCTACTGGCAAATATACAAAATGCTGAGCAACAGTAAAGTATCACAAACTGCTTTATCTGCATTACTTGTTATTGTGATGTTGAAATAAAAGGGCCACAGACAAGTATTCATATTCATGCACAGCGCATGTATCATATGGGTACTTGCCAACAGAAACCAGTGGCTCATCCTCATTTGTTATAATTTAAAAATGCTTGTTTCCCTCATGGAAACCAAGGTGTGTCGAGGCACGCCCATGTACTGCATGAGCCAACTTGTGTATATCTGTTGGCCTATATCGTCAGGCTGTTGGTCATAAGAACAGTGAACTGATAGGTAATCTGCTATGAAGCTCTCAGGGTGTGCCCCCGGCTTTCTCTGTGCAGTGTATCACTTAAAACCTTTTTCAGAAACAGTTCCTGTCATTTATACTTTGAATTACCTAATTATAATCCTCATCATGTTGTCTGTTGCTTTAGACTTTCCCTTAGGGACGCTTACAGATGGAAGGAAATGTACAACCGTTTCATTGTGATGCATTCACCTTCCTTGTGATTACAAAAGGCACGAATCAAATGTTATGGTTGAAATAAACCGCACCCTTAGAGAGAACACTTTGCTCCAAAGCTATAGTCTTACTGGTTGGTGGGTTGCATACTTGACATTGACAACAGATATCTTAGCGGGAATAGTGTGCTACAAACACTTAGCAGCACACATGTTGACATTGCCTACTCATCTCATTCATATAGCAAACATTATGAACTAAATCCCATTCATAGCAACATAATTCCATAAAGTGTAGTAAACATTTTTGTCTTTATTAACGTTTTATGTATAAAGTATGTTATATGTTTGTTATGGACACAAAAATCTGTAAAGTGCCGCTGAATTGCTAAAAGTAAGACACAAGCTTATCAGAAATGAAGTGTGATCATTCTATTTGCATGAAAAAACATGTAAAGAGAATGAGCCATCTGATAGCAGCTGTCGATGACATAGCCTGATGTCTGCCTGGTAATATCCGATGGTAATATCAGGTGTGTGTCTGGCAGGTGTCTTTCCTGTTTACAATTCACTTACATAACTGTATAATAAAGCACTGTCTCTAGACCACTTATCATGAAAGAGAAAAAAACACACATTCAATGCAGCCTTTGTCTCACATTTGTCTTTAGTATTCTTTTTTTAATAATTATTTACCTGCTGTAACCGGGGAAGGGGGGGGGGGGGGTTATATATGTGCATTTTCTAGATTGGTATTGATTTTGTGAAACAATCAAGTATCTACCGTTTCTTTTATAAATAATAGGAACCAGTGAATCTAGCAGTGAAACTCTTTGAAGAGTAGCCAAATGAAAAGTTAAAGATTCATCATGTCTGAGTATGCATGTGGCCAAAGGTTATTCTGCTTGTGCTGACACTCTATGCATGCATTCATTTGTTCACCGTCGTTGTCTGACAGTCAGGGGAATGCACATTGTACCACACCCTCTAAAACATGGGATGTGAAAAGAGTGATGACAGACTTCACAAAGAACACCCAACCCTTGGCTGCCACACCTTGACGTGTGGTGACTACTCTGACATCTAGCAATTCTACCAGAAATATTTGTCCGTAATGAACACTGCTTTGACAGGGCAGGCATAGGAGTTTGAAACACCCGCCCACATAATAGTTTCATTACACTGTAATGCGCTTTACTCACTGTATCACGCATTGGTGTATGTTTAAAAATGTTGCAGACTGTGCTGTCCG
>JAOEGT010066321.1:2500-16807 GCA_025447795.1 Speoplatyrhinus poulsoni
ATGCGGTGGTCCGATGCCCACGCTGTGGGTGAAGCTGGTCTGCGTCTGGGCCTGCTGCTGGGGCTGCCGCTCGTCAAACGAGTACTGCAGTCTCATGTTGGACAAGATGATGCGTCGCGTCATGCGGCTTTCGGAGGCGGAGCTTCGCAGGCGCTCAAAGTTCTTGTTCATGCGGTATTGCCGGAAGGCCGTCTGGATGGTCTTGGCTGCTCTGCGGCTTACGAAGGAGCCCCCGTACTTTCTCTCCAGCATCTCCACCTGGCAGACGGTGGAGGGGCAAGAGGCGTGGTTGCTAAACTACTCAGTGGCCAATGGGCACTTGCAACACGCTGAAGGGGCAGTACATATCACATTTGGCACGTAACCAACCCCCCCACCCAAGAGAAGGCTTCATCGGCCACATGGGAGTAACCCTTTTTTGTTTTCATAGCACATATTAGCATCATACCAGTGTACAGCGTTAGCTACCATCACTAGCACTGGACAGCTAAGCAGCTGTTGTTAAACATATGTAGATCAAATAAGTGTGCATAACAGTTAAGAAAATCACTGTAATGTATGTATTTGTACTGAAATTACAACCCCTATTGGGACCACTTGGAGGGTCCCTACAGTTAATCCTCTGTATTCAGTTTTTTATGAAGCAACGATAAAAAAAAAAACCCCCTAATGAACCTCCACTGTTCCACAAGGTATACCTTTTTGTCCTGCAGGTCGGTAGAGAGCTCATAACTGTCAGAGAGGGCTTTGCACCTCTTGTTCTCCTCCTCTTCTTGCTTGCGGAGGGCTAGGCTAGCAGGCTGGTGGCGCGTCCTTAGCGCCCAGGCCAAGGTGGCTGAATTCGGGGCCACCACACAGGGTGGGGCCCTGGGACCAGAGGGAACAGGGCCGCTGTTGTCGCTATAGCGCTCTGAACCACGCAGGAAGCTGGTCTGGCTGTAGGAGCTGTCTGTGCGGGTGCCCGGCTCTGGACACTGGGAATCCCCCTCCACACTAAAACATTGTAAGAGGCAACATGATAGTGAGTAATAGCTGTCAAAATTGCATTCAATATTACAATAAACAACATGCTGATTCCGTTAAGTATCACTTAACGGTCTGCATTAGAAATGAAACAAATTGATGAAGGACTCACATGTAGACATTAGACCGATGAGTAATACGTCTCATTGCAGTGAAGACATATCGCACATAATTATTCCACAGTGATAAATCTCAACCTTTTAGTTGGTCTCCTGTATAATCTGTTGAATTATGCAAGATTATGTGTAGAACAGATCCTACATGATATATGAAACACCACGGACATCTTGTTCAAAGTCAAGACTAAGGGGAAAAACTGACTTTTTGTTTCCGTATCTTTTATCTTAAATTTAAACTTTCTGTTGTGTTGTCTGTTCTTCTGTTTGATTTCCCTTATCTGTCAGCCTGTATCTCTGTCATACACCCACATGCGCAGCACGAGTCATGCACATTTAACGAGTCATTAGCCACTCACAAATATCTCCCCGACCACATAACAATACCATACTGACAGGAAAGACCAGGTTGTTAGGTTGAAACAATGAAAGACAGGAATACTATTGAGACATAACAGAACAAAACAAAACACACGCTCAAAACATTTACTCCTGTTGCATTTTCTCGCTTAATTAAATCATACTAAAGAACTAAACAACAACAAAAAAAAACTAACTAAAAACTACAAGACCAAAATCTCAGATAAATCCACAAGTGTTGCAGTGTTCCGCTGTGTACTTTTGCCCGTGACCAGGGAGCTATTCAGGCAGAATAACTGGTCACATGATCTTGCTTACAGTACGCTACCTTTCTCGTTCAAACCACGCCCTTATCCTGTACCCTATCCCACAAGAAAACACAAAGTACAACAGCAACAGGGTGGGAGGTGGAAGGGAGGTTACCAGCTATAAGGCAATTATTTGGTTGCTTGATTGTTTTCAAGTTTTTCATTCTGCAATGAAAAGCTTCACACGTGAATGCCCTCCTGCACTACTGACTTCACAAGTCCATGTTGCTGGTGCTGTGCAATGCCAGCTAAGCAATTTCACCCACCCTATCTTCTAACATTGTCCTTTTCCTTTGAGTTGATGGGATTTCCTGTGTTAGTGTTTAGCCTGCAGAAAACAATGACTTTGAGGAAGGCACATTAGGGAGAACAAAGAAAGACCTTAAGAGCATGTTGCATGTTAATAATCTAATGTTCAGGCTGCCAGAGCAACACATTAGTCTGGCCCTACAGTATAAAGGCACTGGCACACTAACTGAAACCAGTGTTACAAAAATGTTAAAGGTTTAAGTTTAAACCTGGGAACCATGTGGCTGGCACTCCTCTTCCCTATACAGACCCGCTGGGCTCACAATACACTCTATGCCTCCCCATAGAGCCACCCACAATTTCATCCACAGTTGCGTTTAAAATCATAAACGACAAGCTGTGGCAGAACATCTGGGTTCCAGGGGTGCTAGTGCTCCTATAATAGAGAGAAAACTGCAGGAACACGTTTTCCTTCCTGAACCTTCGAATGATGCATGCCACGGCTAAATTATGCTGGCAAAGCCTGGCAACGTACCACATACCACAGAAAGTTGCTAATACAGGACAAGTAAAAGGTGCCAATAATAAGATGGCACAATGCTGACACCTGCTGGAAAGAGCACATCACCACAGGTAACTTCACAGAGTTCACAGAAAGCTATAACCAGGACACAGTATGACATCAAATTTTGACATGTCTTCCAAATGTCCCCTCTGTAAATAAATAAACACTCAGTTACTAGTCATAGGGTATATTCTATAAATGACACGTTCTTTTGATCATCTTTTCAATCTATCATCACTTATCTGCCCTCCGCCTCTGCTCCTTAAACAGAGAAAGTGGGGAGGGAGGGGGTTGCCTGGTGACGGTTGCCGTGGGACCGCTGTGGGCGGTGAGGCAGTTATTAAGATAAGAAGCGTAGTTGCCATGGCAATGTATTAGCTGTTACAGGGTTTTAGGTGGGTGTAGAAGACTATCCATGGGTTGTGAATGACAGTAATCACAATACTTGCCTTATTGCACAAACACTTCAGACATTGGTGTTACAGCGTTTACAGATAGTGTGAAGGTCTACAAAACACAGTATTGTATAGAATTTGCATTCTGAGTAGATTATGCATACTGCTATTACAGTGTGTCTTTGTTAAAGCTAACATTCATGTAGTCTTCAACCATAGCCAGCCTGCTTTTTGTTTGTCAAATCGCTCCATTAAAGGAATGGAAACTAACCACAGGAAAGGCTCTGTTCAATGACAACAGGTAAAATTAGACATACACGCCAAATATAGATGTTTGGGATAGATTATATTTTCAACACAATATTGAAAAGCTACATTTTAAAGACCAATGAATGTAAGGCTACCTGGCTGCAGTGTTTTCTCAAGCCCCTGGGTCAAGCCCCAAGTAACTAGAACCAATGTCAAGTCACATAATTCACGTCAAGTCAAAATGCATAGACCCAATTATGTGACTCACTATGAATACTTTAAACACTTTCATTTTATTTTGTCTAGGGCAAGAACGCGGTAGTATTAAGCAATATATCCAGGCGAGAATGATATACGAGTAAAAAGGTTTGTTGTATAAATCATGAGCGTGGCCATATCACAGCTGGCAGTCTGGAACTCATTACTTATGTAGAGAACCCTGTAGTCCTGTTTCACTGCCAGGCTGCACCATGTCGCAGGGTTCTGCCCTGACATTGACTATACTTCAAAACGCAGTAATGAGTGCAGGCCAGGCACAGAAGGAGGGGGATGTAAGCAGGAGTTTGACCACTGATAAGATGGAAAGCAGAAGAGTGCAGAAATATCTAGAGGAGTGCAGAGGAAAGAGGGGCAAAACTAGTTGTCACTGAGCCACTCCTGTTCCTCTCACATCTATTATTTATATGCTGTCTCAGGATCATGTGTAGCCTCTGTGTGTGTGTGTGTGTGTGCGTGACGCGTGAGAGCGAGCGAGCAAGCGAGCGAGAGAGAGAGAAATACAGCTGATAAAATAGAGAGAGAGTATGTGCCAGCTTACTGTTGCATAGAGCCAACAGCAGGACATGGAGGATGGGGGGATTAACCTCTGCCTGCTATTTTGATATGCCTGTTAAATCACTGGCTGGCCAAACCCCTTCACATCTCTTTAACTATTAACTTGTTTTGTTTATCAAATTCCTTTTACCTAGCCTTAAGCGCCCTCCCTCCAACAATACAAAACTATATCTTACCGGTCTCTTTATAACTCATGACACTGAGACCATTTTTGTAATTTTCTTTTGAATATGAAATGTAAAATTTATTCAGACTGACTTTCAACACTTCCCATAACATCATAACATCCCAAAACCATACAATGGTGTATCAAATGAGATTCACGTCATGTGTCAAACTCAATTTGAACTGATTCACTAGAAATTAATCCCTGACAGTCAGGCGGTAAAAAAACGTGCAATCACAAAATTGGATAACGGAATGGTCTGTATTCTTTGTGATCTCATTCCTTCAATGGGCTAAACTGAAGGAAACAATCAAATCATTCATTAGTCAGATGGCAGCATTCCTTGACCACCAACGTGTTGTCTTCTTATACAACACTAGCCTTCAAATGTCACCCTCTGGACAGTTTTCTGATGTTTATTCCTGAAGCTCAAAAACATTGGTACACTGGTCATGGCTCTCAAAGGACTTTGTCAGCAGTCAACCCAATGACAGACAGTATGAAAATTGTTTTGACAAGTCTGTGTACCACAGGAACATTATTTTACACTACATAGTGTTTCTTTCAACTGAAACGCAAGAAAATAATAGTAGTTGTGTAGTCCTACAGGCTATATTTGATGACAGGTCAGACTTCCTCATGGCACAGAGGAAACACCCATCTTTATTTAATAGTGGCATCTTTACTGGTATCGTAGTCCTACACGTCATTTTGGGCAGTCTTTGGCAGAAACGATCTCAATTAGCCTACCAGTAGAGTCTAGACTATTGCACTCAAAATACAAAATATTGAACATGCCAACAACTTTGGCTGAAACTGTATTTTCAAGTGAAGGAGATCAATACACACCGACTACTATTACACAGGTGATGACTGAGTTATAGCAAACTGGTTTACCTTATTATTAGCATTAGCATTGACCATTTCAGTATGAAATCTAGTAGTAGCCTACGGCAGCCTACCTACCACCGGGCAGGCACCGTGCGTTACTGGAAACTAAACCAGTTAGGTGGTGATTGTTTCCAGTTAGAAACTAGTGAAAAAGCCGAGGTCTCTTACCATGCTGCTATTGTCAGAGTTAAGGTCCCACACTGACTGGTGGTGGAGCATGATAACAAACACCAGCTTTCACGCCCTCTCACGCTCGCGCATACACGCGCGCGCGCACAAGACACATCCTTGCTCACCCTGCAGAGCCGTACAGGTTACATTCTTTAAAGTTATTTGACAGCCAGGAAGTTCTCTCTCTCAGCCTCACCTGATCTCTCCTTCTTCACCCTGCCTCCACCACGCCTTTCCCCATAGGCTGTCCCAGTGTGGATTCTAACACCAGCCCATTATTACAGCCATAGAAATATAAGCTCAATGGAAACTGAGCTGAGGCTTGTGTGTGGCAGTGTTTATGTATTGCAGACATGTAGGGGACAGGCATAAGTATAAAGCAAAGATAGGACAAAATAATGGAGTATATTTTTAATTATACAGTATATGTCTATTTGGGCTACTGAATGTCAGAAATAACAAAATATAATTAAATGTTAAAGCATTTTAGTAGTAATTTTAGTGTAGGCCTACAAAAATACTCTCACATGGAACATAGCATTTGGCCACTTTACTGTACTTGCTCTTTTGGTCTGATTTTATTGAACATAAACATAAATTATGAAGGCCTAACCTGAACAAACAAGAAATAAATGCTAGATGCTTTTGACCAATTTACCAAAGTAATATAGTTATGTAATGCAATATATTTGTAAACTCCTGAAGTTGAGGCTATATTCAAACTCACACGATTCATAGCTGTCATTGCTCTCTCATATTTACCGGTTGTCACGCTGACGTCCCGCGGCGGGGCCGCGCACTCCGGTCTGGCGCGGGAGCGCGCGCCGTCCCCGGTGTACTGACAGCCGATCTGTGACAGGTGGCAATCAGGGACTCCCGCACCTGTTCCTCATTCCTTGTTTGTTCCCCTGTCTTTATATTCTGTTAATTTGTTCTTACCCATTGCGGGTTATTGTTTGTATGAAGCCAAGTTGTCATTAAATCTATTTTAATTTTCGTACCTTCGTTCTCACGCTAGTTTGTTACACCGGTGAAATTATGTTCACATACAGTATCACTAACTCAATTACACTAGAAACAACCTTCAGAGAAGAGTCTATACAGTTTGCATTAATGTCTAACCTGTCCCCATTATTCTAGTTGTACATATAACCTCACCACATCTGCCTTACTGTCATTAAAGCCAATGTACACCCACACAATCGTTTTGTTAATATGTCTCTCAACGTCCCTCTTCTCAGAACTGTGAGTGCGTGTACAGATCCAGTTGACTGACGTCTCCCTTGCTCTCTCTGACACCTCTGCTTTATGACTGGTTCTTTTGGATATACGTGGTTTTCTGACTTTAAACCCGGATCTGTCAAAATACTTCCAAACACCTGTGTGGGCAGACTTTGAAGTAAACAGCTACATTTTGGCATTTGTCTAGCAGTTATATGCAAAATAGCCCTTTAATGGAAGTTTCACAGGTAAGTGGTTGAGGCTGAATCACACAGCAGCTCATCGAGAGGATGGACTACTGCAGCCTGAAGCTGGGCAGCAGAACTGATGAGCCCCTTTATCCTCCTCCTCCTCCTCTCTTGGAACGCAACAGGGATGAATACACAAGGAAGACAGACACATGGAAAAAAAGCACAGAAAAAGCAGAGAAAACTGGCGAATATGAAAACTGGCGAATGCCAAACATGCTTGACATATAACAACAATGGCAGACATCTTAACAATCATATGAATCACATTTAAATAGAGGCTTTATTTCATGTTAATATAGTGCTCATAAACACTACCAGTAGGTGGCAGTGCTGCAGCATCATGCAGTGACGTCGTAAACCGTGGACAAGCGGGAGAAAGGGACTTGACAGGTGGAAATTCACTAGGTTCAGTCGTGACTCACACCCCCTTCCCCTTTTGAAGATGACTGCTCTCTCACTCTAAGTGAGAAGCTTAATCTCTGTTCTTCTTCACAGCCATTCACCTTCTGTTAATTACAACTGGCTCACACATGAGGACACACACGGTCAAAGTGAAGTGGAGTAAAGCAAGAAAACAATAACACAAAAACAAAAGTCGGTGATGTCCGTGCTGTGAGGTGTTGGGGAATTCTGGGTAGCTTTAGGGAGTTCTGCAGGTGCATTTCATGGGCAATATCTTTGGGGAATTAAGGTATCTTGGCTGGGGATAAGGGGTTCTTTACTCAAGGCCTTTGCAGTGGCCCTTACCTCTCCTGCCGTGTGTTTTTATCAACGGGAGGGCAGCAGTACTGGTGGAGGCTGACAAAGCTGTGAGCTGAGTGGCAAAGCCAGATTAGCCGCCCGCGGTGGGCTTGGCGGGTGCCTAGGTGGGCTGCTTTGAGACTGACGGCTGCCTGCCATTGATGGGAGACGTAGAGGAGCAGAGGACAGACCAGGGCCAGACAGGCAAAACGTCAGATACAGAAGCAGACACAAAGACGTCAAGAGAGCGAGAGAATTCATTGAAGCTGACAGCAGTAAATAGCAGTGGCGGGACGTGCTATCAGACACACAGCCTATAGAAAACAGAAGACATGTGCTGGAGGTGTGGTAAATAAAAAAAACACACTGTGACAACACAGAGGTGAGCGACTTAACGGAAACACACTGTAACACGGAGGCAGATCTGTCGACATACACTCGCCGTCTGACAGTGTGAGCTAGCTGACAGCCCTGGCTTCTCCTCCTGCCTGTATTGAAGAGGGGTATAGAGAATAAATGCTGGCAGGCAAATGTAAAGGTCCACGGTTAGAAAAGTACGTAGCTGAATATAAAGGCTGGAATCATGTTTAAAACGTGACACCCCTCAATTTGTGTCCACAAATGGCTTTGTAACTGAACCACCTTTACACCTGTAAGTGCTGAGTGGTTGGAAGTCCTCTTCAACCCTCCCTCTACAGAGATCCTATGCCATTCTCTGCCTGCTCTGCTATACACACCACACTTTAGAAAGGTGTGTTTCAAAATAACAGATGGGGGCAGATATTTTGGGCTTTGAGGGCACTATAACTCACTTGAAGGTTGTACGTTTAAGAAGGCAGCAGCCAGGACAGTAGCAAGTAGCTCTATCTTATAAAGACCAGCCACTCTGGATTACATAACTAAATATCGCCAGTGCAGATATCCTTTCACCGATGCTGCCTTTAAATGTAAAACCACTTTGTGTAATACATGAAAAAAACGCACAAAGCACAAAAAGTTTCTATGCTGGAGCACTCGGATAGAAATCAGAGCCATTCCGTCTGCAGTGTGTTTAGCGGGCGGGCAGGAAGCTGAACAGCGGTTGAGATTAGCATGTAAATGGAGGGCTTCACAGGGACCAGCTGTTATCAAGGACATGCAGTGCCTGTCATTTAAAGACACCATCAGGAACAGCAGACACAGGACAGAGATTGTACGCAATGTTTGCCACCTTATCTTTTTGTCTCAGTGTAAACGGCATAGATTAGCGGGAGGTGAGAGATGGAGAGAGAGAGCGAGAGAGAAAAATAGGGAGCGAAAAGAGAGAGCCAAAGAAAGGACCATGAGTGGGTTAAACTGTAACACTAACCGTAGTGTCCATCTGGAGGACATCCGTTACAGTTTTATAACCGCTCACATTATTTTGCAAGAAGGCTAAATGGGATGGCAGAACTTTGGAACTGCTTGGTCTAACTGATAGGTTAATAGGTGGGGATAAGAAACAAACCTTTCACCCTATTCATCCCTGAAATTGAAATACTATTCATATTTGACAGGGTTTAAAATTAATCCATTCAACTCAAATGTGGTCGGGTCAAAAAAGCCATAGGTATAGTGCAATGCATAGGCAATAGAGTTTTAGACAATGAGATAATAAGATTGGTTGACAAAGAGCATTTAATAATATAATAGAGCAGGAGAACTCATCTGCTAAACGTGGATGAAAAAGTGTTCCCATTAAAGGAGAATTACCAGTTGAAAGCTGCTTTAAATAAGCAACGTGTATAAGTAGCTCCTGGTTGACTCCTATTAAGAGAGATTACAGGGAGATTTGGAGTTGCAATTTCCTTGATTAGAGGGATTTAAAAAAGAATCCAGGAATTGTGCATTAAATTATACAGCAAAATATGACCTGTAATGAGTTTGTGCTCCATCCAATAAACATATCCATCCATCCATCCATCCATCCATCTATACCTCCTTCATTTGATCCTTTCATACATCCATTCATCTAAACTGTGATGTATTCATCCATCAATGTTCAATCAATAGTGCAATTAGCCTTCATGATGTATGGCCTATAGCCACACAGTAAGCCAGTCAACTCAATCAACTCATACCAAGGCAGATCAACTTAACTGGTGCAGTAAACTGTTATCAATCTAGCGCAGGGTGGCAAAAGTGTTGTTATGTAAGATTTCACCACGTATTGTGCTACAGTGCCAACAGTTGTATTTTCAAAGCGCTCACTAATTCCTCCTGTCAAAGTGTCCCCTGAGTGGAAAATGTTGACAGGCTCATCTAGGATATCTTTCCTGGCTAATGAGTATTCACGGCCCCAAATACCAAAACAGCCAGGAGATGTGTAAATACACACCGTGCAATGTAAACAGTCTATCCCACACAGGAGCACTTGTGCACATGTGCTGGCATGCATTCAAGTGGGCATACATTTAAAAAACACACACAGTGTTCCCATCTTCTCCTTTACACTGCTCCGTAAAGAAACAGAACACCCCCCCACACACACACGCACACACACACACACACACACACACACACACACACACACACACACAATCACAATCACAATCACACAGCTGTTAAGTGTCCCCTCCCTCATTCTTAATAACAGGCGCGCAAATAGCATTTGTACAGAACACAGGTCAGAGGTCAAAGGCAAGATGGGTGAAGGGTGCAGGTAAAGCAAACAGAGGCGTGCTGTACGAGTGCGGAGAGCTTATAGCACGGAGAGAGAGGCAAGCGTGTCGGGAAGAGGAGGAGGAGGAGAGTGGGAGGAGAGACAAGAGAGAGCACTGCATGAGAGTGGGTGAGCTTGAACACGGAGGAGGGCAAAGGTGAACACAATCAACACAAGCGGAACCAAGGAACCAGTGATGGAGGGAGGAGGAGGAAATGGAAAAGGAATGTGGGGTTGGTAAACATCTCGTACCATAGCGGGGGGTGGGAGTGTGTAGGTGAGTCTATCTATAGCAGGCAAGAGCGCACACACACGCACACACTCGCACACTAAACATGGAGAACAAAGCTAGCTTGTAGTAGCCGCCCGTTCCTGCGCGCGGTCATGACACCGCACACGTAATCGCAGCAGACGTAACAGCCCTTGCTGTTTTCATTCGCACGGCTGTTGGGGAAGGAGTGTGTAGGAGGGGGTGTACAGTAGCCATGTAGCCTGTGGTTGTGACAGGAGCCGCAGCACGCGCTCAAATGACGGTTCTGCCGCTGATGGGCGCGTGGGAGCGCCCTGCATCACGCCATTCCCGGCGTGTGACCCCGCTGGCTCCGGCTGACAAAGAGAGACGCTTGATAACCACATGGGCTGTGTTGTAGCCTCAAGTTAAGTGCTTTTCATACACCCCCTTCCCCTTCCCCAATTCCACACCCCCCCGCCACAATCGGCTTCCCATTCCGAGAGCCTCAGCCTCCTGCTGCTTGGCAACAGTGCGGACTGGCTGTGTGGGCGTTTGGCTCTGTGTGCCAGGCGAAAGCATTGACAAGGAGGGGTGCATGCTACAGTTAGATTCGACTATAGGCACTAGCAACTGCTCTACTGTATGTGTGTGCACGGCACGCTTGCATGTATCTATGTGTGTGTGTGGGTGCACTTGCGTGCGCGCACGTGCGTGTGTGTGTTTGTGCGAGTGTGCGCACACACTTGTGCTCACAATAATTTGCTCAAAGAAAGGAGGCTTAAAATAATAGGAGAGGAGCAATGGGAGGCTTATTTCCAAGCATTGACATTCATGGGGATGCCACAGGGATGTCTAAATCAAATCCTGTCCATAATGCATGTCGTCTGTTCAGAGGCACAGAACAACGGCCCAAACCTTCCCAGCACACCTGGGAGCCAAGGTAATGGCGAACCGTCCCAGTAGTCGTCTACATGACATGTGTCCATCACTCCTTCCTGTCTGTCTGTCTTTCGCTCTGCTTCTTCTCTCACTCATACCTCTCTTCGCCTAGCTCCTCTTGCTCTCTCTCTCTCTCTCTCTCTCTCGTTTTCTCTCTCTCGCTATTCTGTGTCTCTCTCGCCCACAGAGTTCTTCACAGAAGAGCTAACAGCGTTCCCACGGTAACCGGTCTCCCTATTTTGCTGTGCGGAGAGTGTGCACCAGCGTGTTTGACTAACATCCTGACTCAAAGTGCTCCTTAATCTGCATGTGAATAGAAACAAGAGTGAATAAAGTATTCGTTTCAGCCGATCCAGCAACAGAAACTGACGCAAGACAGTCCACCACAGTAGAGGACAGCACCTGTGCCTGTGTGTGCTTGCACCAGCTGTGAATCTCCAAATACTGCGTCCACACTGATGTTTAGCCTACGGGGGTGAAGTGCCCTGCTTTGCAAGACCCTCCTCTTCCAGCATTAATAACAAAGCAGGGCCACTTGCCCTACCATTTACTGTTGGGTCATCACCATGCATGTTAACATGGCTAATGAGAAGTTGCCACGGCTGTTTCAAACTGTGTGCTGACAGGGGCTCATGGGGGAAAGAGAATAGGTAAAAAATAGTGTCAGTTTGGTGAGTTGGAGGTGATGGAGGTCTGGAGGTGGAGGTGGATGTGGAGGTGGAGGGGTAATGGAGTACAGAAACACAATATTGCAGCTACCTTAGGGCAAACATCACAGTTTCCATGGCAACCATATAATTTCCAGTACAGTAGAAGCTCAAGCGAATGACAATTCTTTTTTGTTGTTGTTGCGAAAAGACTCATACTATATGCAATGCTATTCACAAACCAGATTGGATAACATGACCTGCTTGTACAGCAGACACCCTTCTGTGGTCTGATATACAGGTGTATTTACGACCAGGGATGGGCAAAAATACATCAAAATTTATTTTTTTATAAAATACCAAATACTCTTCTAATTCTAATTATGAGTGTACCAAAATAAACTACAACATATGCAATGTATCAAAATAAAGTACTGTATTTTTTATTTTAAAAATACTATAATATACTATACTATAAAATACTATAAAATACTCCAATGGACCAGAGCCATGGAAATAACAGAATTACGCCAACGGTAGTTCGAAATGATCACATGATTCATGGAGAGGCAAAACCTATGGCAATATATATATATATATATATATATTTTTATTATTTATTTATTTTTTTTTTTTTTTGGTAATTAGTAGTCAATAAATGTACCAATTTACATTTAAAATATAATTAATAGGGTACTTTTAGTATTTAGGCTTCCGGGAACTATTTTGAGGCTCCACGATCCGCCATTGCTGTGAACAAACAGTCCATTGGAGTGAATGGAGATGGCACGACTCTCGCTTTACATGGCTCTGCAATGGACCATGAAATCACTTCACAAACCTATCAATCGGCCTGATTCTAGCCTAATCCTTCACCTGTAAACTGACTCAGTAAAGGTACAGTCAGTCAAACCGGAAAAAGCTTGTTGATATTTGAGCTTTATCAAAACAAAAATACCTCTCCCTTCAGTGTCTTCAATGCTTCCTCAGAAGAGACATTAACACATACTTAGGAAACACATTGTGAAGGCTAGGATTTTGTGTGCGGTCTGCACCACTTTGTGTTACCATTTAACCCTCCCGCTGTCCTAAGGCATTTCAGCAGACTAGCAGCAGAGGGAACGAACCGCGGAATGTCATATGTCCGTGTTGTGGTTGCTGCCCGCTACTGGCAAGTGCACCGGGTCATTTTGACCCATAGGACAGCGGGAGGGTTAAAGAGCAGGGCTGTAGAAACACTGGATTATTTTATCAGTATGAACATGGAATGGGCAGCTAGCAAACCATGCCTAAATATTTTATGAATTTGACAAAAGTGTATTATCTTAATAAATAAACAAAGTAACTTTATTAAAGAGCTCAGCTAATCATCCATGCAAACAAAAAGGAAGTGGGGAGGGGCTTCTAATTCAGAATCAGATTATCTTTTTGTACTGTTGTCCGTTTTGTACCGCTAACTATACCTTTAAGTGGACATCTGAGAGCAGACAACAGATTTTCTTTGATTAACAAATCTGACAAACATAATGCAGCCGGTGAGGTAAACCATTGAAAGCTAATACACATATGGTAAAATTCAGCGACTATCTCCTCACAGTCTGTCAATTGTCCGTTCTGTGTGTGCACTGAATACCAATCCTGTGTTTACACATCTACCTGACTATTGCTCTAAAATCAATTTTTGCTGAGATTTATAGTCTGATTCACCGTTCACACGGCCACCCTGGGTGGTGGACCAATCAGTGACCAGTGGGGGTGACTAAATGCAATAATGATGCTATGCATTGAAGTCAAGTGTTCAAAATGGTGGTAGCCAGATTAAGTGATACAAGCAGATAGCATTGCTGATTGGTTAATGGCTGTCCAATAGTTTTAAAATGAACCAGAGGTCTAGGCCCAGTAGGATGCAGCAACTGCAAACATTCCCCAATGAAGCGTGTCTAGAGACCCTGTTCACAAGTGAATTTTGGGTCTGGTTACATCAGGCTACCAATCAGAAGCTGCACCAAGTAAACGTCTCACAGAAAGTATTTTATAGTATTTTTAAACTACAAAATACATAAAGTATTTTATATAAAGTATTTTGATACAAAATATAAAGCCATTTTCAACAACGCTGTCTAATACAAATTTCAAATACGTATTTCAAATACATGTAACATAAATACTTCCAATACAGTATGTGTTTGTATGCAGTGGCGGCCGGTACATTATGGGCGCACGGGCGCCGCCCCCCTACGAATATCTGTCGAAGGAAGTCTACCTAAAC
>JAOEGT010066331.1:0-32652 GCA_025447795.1 Speoplatyrhinus poulsoni
ATTGTTGTCACATGAAAAGATATGCTCACATATTTGCAAATATGTGAGGGGTGTACTCACTTTTGTGAGATACTGTAGATTGAAGCTGGCATTTTGTTGTTTATATGCTCTGGTTTTGGGCATGGTATTTTACACACATTTCATAGAATAAGCATTTTGCTTCAAATCAACTCCTGTACATTCATCAGTTATTCCCACTACTACTACTATTGTTTTGGGATGCTAATAGCAAGCTCACATGGCCTACAGGTATACACCCTGTAAGGTGTGTGAGTCCAAAGATATTCTGGAACTTAACTATCTCTTGGAAGTAGCTTTGCAGCTCCCATTCATAGCCCCTGACCTTCTTATCTCGAGACTTAAGGAATTCCAGCTTTAATGATCTGGTTCTTTGGGACTAGTTGGATTCGCCATGAGGGCTTGTTTAATCTCGATGGACACACTATTTCTGTCTTGTCAATGCTGTTTAGACTGTGGGTACTGTAGCATGTGAGCACAGCAGGGCCAGGTTCCGTTGTACCGACTCTCACAGGGAAGGTTCTGTCTGGGGCATGTCATATAAGTGAATAGAAATACCCTTTCTGTTGCATCTTTCTCTGAGCGTTGGGCCATGTTGTTCTGTGATACAGGCCACACGCCTCATATTACAGTATGTGTCTGATAAGCAACATAAACCTTCCCATCTCCCACTATTGGTGCTAATGGGTACTAAGCTAGTACAGTATGCACTAGTAGTGTTGTTTACTGCCATTGTGTTAACGTATTTCGCTTTGCACCTTGATCTGCGAGAAACAACATATTATTCAGTTGTATGTCATGATTGTAAATAACGATACATTTAGTCGAGCTATCTATTCAAACTAATCTAAAGCAATATTTGAGTTCCATGAAGCATCCTCTCCAATACACTTTCAGCATCTTTTCACTCAATATGTGCAGAACACGCATCTTACATAATGCCCTACTGCATAACAGTTAGATAATGCAAACAGCTATTGCATTTGCAATAGCTGTTTTCTAGGTGATTTAAAGGGGATGCATCTGTCCTGCATCGGTGGCTGTGTGTGATCTGGGCTAGCAAGATCAGCAGGAGGGTTATGGCTGTAGAAGGCTCTGAGCAGATGGCTCAGAGGGTGACTCTTATCACAGATATGTGATAGGAGATTGAAGTCCTGCCGTGACAACAGCAGGGTAAGCACGAAGTGGTGCGCCTCTGTTTCCCTGCCATTCAAATGCACACACATTATTCTTTGTGTCATTTGAGGAGTCTTTGCAAGTGTAGGTTGTTTTGTTTTATTTGAACATGTTATCATAGTGTTATTTGAGTAAAACAGATACTGCAACATAGGATGTGTAATAACCCACAATTTGTAGATTTTTTTTTTTTTGTCCTGACCAGTGACAACATTGTTATTTTATTTTTTGTATTTTGTAGGCCTTTGGTTTTGATAATAAGACCACCTGAAATTTGTAAATGTTAGGCGTTGGCCTAATTTGGTACGTATTGTATGACATTTTCCTCAGTAATTCCAGGATATTATTCTGGATTACTATGTTTAAGACCTTCCCTGGGTGGTCGTCAGTTCTCAACTACACCTCACACATTTATTTTACACACTATTACCGTAACATTTTCTTTTGTGACCTTGTGTGGATTATCCTTACGTTTCGCCCCTTTTCATTCTATACTTAGACCTATGCCAAAGAAAACATGAGTTCGTACAGTACTGCACACATGGGTACATGCAATCATTGCTCTATTTCTGTGGTAGGACAGGTTATAGTCAGGTTATTATTATTTTTTGTCCTCCTACATAAAGCTCATAATGATGCACACATAGAATAATGTTGAATGAAAGTGGTAGAAGGCTTGTTTTGTGGGCTGCATGTGTTTGTGGTCAGGTACAGTACATTCCAGCTCAGTCAGTATAATTTGCTGTGTTCGGCCGTGCAGTTCTTTGATCCTGTTTAGGTCACATGAAGCCCATTGGCAAACGCCACTGAAATTTCCCCTGGCTCCTACGACTGAACCCCACAACCCCTCGTCTGGCTAGCTGACCTTGGTTCTGTGGTGAAACGGAGTGCATGTGGGCAGAGTCTTGCGCGGGTGGCCGAGGTGTTCTGGCTGGGGCCGAGGCGCTGCCAGCCTGGGGAAACTGACCGCACCCTGCCATAAGAAAACACTGCGAGTCTGCCACCTCCTAAAATGTGCCCAGTGTACTGTATCATTCTACACACTACCACGAAGGAGGGGAAAACACACCTATTTCTGTACTGGCTGGGAAAAATGAGCGTGAACAGAAAAGAAAGTTCAAGCTGCTTGGGGGAATAGTAACAACTGGGAGAGAGAGAGAGGGAGAGGGAGAGGACAGCAGCCCCTGCTTTTACCCCACTGAGAATAAAGAGTGTGCTTGTAAAACCCAGCCACATCCATCTTATGGTGGTTTTTCTATAGGCCATGTAACACCCAGCCAAACCAGGATATTGTTCTGCCATGCTATACTTGGCCTGTCAAGATGTTGGTGTATAGAAGATCATGTTGTTAGGAACAATGTTGGTTTACTGGCAATGAAATTATGCCCTTCTATACCATTTAATCAATGAGAGTAAACACTGATGGGTAATCATTCAACCGGTGATCTTTCACAAAGGCCTGTCTGTGCATATTTTGAGGGTTGACATTTTCTTTGTCACGGATAAATCATGTTTATCTTTGGAATGCATGCTTTTGATATTGGCCAGCCTGACCTGCTGATTACATGACCAGCTCTGTTTTGTCCTGATTGGCTATGCTCTTCTTCTGCCAGCCACTCATGATGTGTGTTGTTGAGTGGCAAATCCAGGCTCTTCAAGGTATTATAAAGCAAACCCATACAAAGTGAGTGCTAGGACTCTCAACAGGACAGAAAATACTTTGGAATTTGCAATATATATTTATATACACTTTTATTATATTGCAAACTTCTATTTGTATTTTACTTTTTAGTTTAGTTTTTTTTTTTTTTTTAAACATGAAAATATTTTTCTTTATTCAGTGAAGAAGTTCACGAGGCCATTTGTTTAACTGATTTACTTTCAGGGATATTAGAGGGCCATGAGTCCCTGGGTCATTGTGTATATTTTCATAATTGTTCATTCTGTGCTTTCCAACTTTTAATAATAAGAATCCATCTGCTGCATTCTATAATGTATTTAGTAGTCTCTGAACAAAATTATGTTCTTTTCTGAATAAAGTTCTTAACAAGAAATCATCCTCTTCCCCTCCGCTGCCAGCTTTATTTGATGTGGAATAAACTAGGAAGCACACATGAGATGGAGGATGTATAAAGTTAGTGTTTACATCCTCCTCTATATTTTCCCTTCGCAAGTATCCGTTCTGCCATCCGTGGTGTCTCATCTCCGATCCTCCCTTCCTCTTGCGCTCTTCTCACTGGACAGTTCGCAGACATACCAAAGCCAGATCGGTCCAGCCCTTGCTCTCCCTCTCATTGCCATGTCATGCGGTACTTTGGGATGTTTACTGGAAGCCCACACTGTGTTCCGTCCCATTAAACTCACTCTTTGGCTAAAACGCCACTTGAGGAATGGTCTGCATCAGTGAGAGCTGTTTAGGCTGTGTCTATGGCATGTTGACCTATATGGAAACTGTAGATCATTATCTATATTTCCTCTTGATGTACTTTTGGTACCAGTCAAGATTCATTTTCATACGGGGACAGGTAAGGGTTGGCGTGTATTTAGAAGAGTCGGGTCCCCATAACTCACGCAAACTGCATTGTGGGTACAATATATGCTTTTCTTTTACACAGAACAGCGGTGTGACTCTCGCATATTTTCATGTTGCACTGAGGGGCCAAAAAGGGGGTGAATTTCCACCTAGCTAAAGAAATGTTTAACAATGATTCACTTATGAAATCTATGCTTCAGGGTTGTGTGCAACCTGTGTGTGTGTGTGTGTGTGTGTGTGTGTGTGTGCGTGTGTGCGTGTTTCACCGTAATCTAATTTTTACGTAGGAATGTGAGTAAGTGTAAGTGTGTTCACATTTATATGCGAGTTTGAACAAATGATCGGGGGGCTTCCAAGATGAGGCCGAATTCAAGGACTCCTGGGTCAGACGCATCACACCATTCTTTTGTCCTGCATCACAAGGTTCTGGGAATGAACCCTCCTCCTAGCCCTCCACCCTATACGTGATTCACAAAATAAAGGGAATAAGTGGTATTTAAAGAGCCTGATATTTGGCACGCGCCCATACATACTTGCGCACTCATTCTTTGCCTTGTACACACTTTGCTGTTCTGGTTCGGGCATTTGATGCTTAACAACCTCCTAATGGCTTAACACTCATTCCACATCTGGTGAAACTTAGCCGGGGCGCGTAAGCACACACGCCTACTCTCACAAGCATACACCCACGCAGAAGCCCGTCCAAATGAGCTGTAGAGGTTATTGGCTACAGTCTGCTCAGGGCAAGTGCAAGAGCGCCCCCATTGGTTCATAGATGAACTGCCTTGTCACACTGGACCTTTATATAAACAAACGCACACGCATACGCGCACACTTAAATGTGCAGGCAGCCAAATGCATGCAACCCCCTACTCTTAGCCCCCAAATTGGAGCAGTTCCTCGACAAGGTTCCCGGCCTGTCTCGCACCCTGCCAGTAGAAACCTCACCCATCACCCCTCAGCCTAGCTCCCACCCCCGCCTCTCATCTGACCAAATGGCCTGTGGAGGGGGAGGGGAGGGGGGGAGGGCAGCCGAGGCGCCAAATGAGAACCATATTTCAACCTCGTTCTGTTTTGCCACGCCATCCACCCCCCAAACCCCCCCATCCCCACACCACCCCCACACCACTTCTTCCTGGAACACATGCAGATATCCAGGCCAAGGACGCATGCACGTACACAGTGACAAGACACTCCCAGTAGGTGTTTGTTGCTCGCTGACGTGTTTTGCCTGTGTGCACGTACGCACGCACGCACGCACGCACACACACACACACACAGAGACAGAGGCCAGTTAGGTCAGTGTCTTGGCATGTTGACCCTTCCATCCCCGCGTTTAATTCTACTGCCTACAGTGTGTCTACGGTGCTGTCTGATAGATTAGGATATGTCTTTTTTAAACCTTGATTACGGCTACACCGCACCGCTTATTTCACAGCCAGGCGCGGTAACGCCTCCATTCACCATTTTAGCGCGCGGCGCATTCACCCGCGTCTCGACGTGCCCATGCTCCCGTGATGCACCGTGGTCATGTGCTGAGCTGCGTCAGCTAGCCGTGTGCGTCTGCTTTCTAAGTGTCCCTCTCCTCACAGGCCAGGCCCATGGCCTGGAACAGATTACAACTGATGTTAAGCACATGGCAGCAGTTACAAGGGGAGGGGGAGAGAGAGAAAATTTATGTATGGTCGGGGGGGTTAAAGAAAGTAACCCCCCATCCAAGTTCTTCTCATTTTATCCACTCCTCTTGCTAATTCTCTCCCTGTTCGATGGTAAACAACACACGGCGGTGGGACAGCAACAGACGGCCTTTTGATGCTCCTTCATCTACCCATCAAAGCGTCATTGTGACATTTCAGAGGCAGGGCCACAGAGGCCGGAATATAAAATACAATCTTCAGATAGCAGAGGTCTTTTATTTTTTTGCTTATTCTATATCATAAATTGTGTCACTATGTGTGATGCTAACGATGATGAACCGCCTCAGCAATGAGTTTTGATTCGCTGGGGGAGGGGCAGCATATGTTAACTGTACCACACGCACACGCTCGCCTCAGCCGCAGTCTCCCGTTAGGAGACGTTACGTGCGTTTCATAACACGGCGGATAATTAGGAGAGGGACTGAGATGCTTATTCTCCTCTCTGACACCCTGAGACCCACCACGCTGTCGGTTCACTCCAGGCACTCCCTCTTAGCTACAGCAGCCATCAGTTCATGGGAATGTGAGCAACATGGCGCGCACAGACGTTTAGGCCGGGATTGCCAAAGTGCTGCTGCGATGTGCACCTTCCAGAGCCCGACTACTGCTCTCAGGTGAATATTCGCTGAGATTGTAGTCTGGAAAGCCGGTTCGCATTAGCGTTTGCACTGCCACCTTGCTGGCGGACCAATCAGGGTAGGTGAGATGATGTGGAAGTCAAATAGTGGTGGCGGACCATCGATCGGTAGAGGCAGATGAAGCAATACACACAGCTGTCATGCTGATTGGTTTGAGGCTTTCCAAAATGAACCAGAGGTCTCTGCCCAGTAGGGAGCAGTGACCTGTATTCAAGAAGTGAATATTCTTAGTGCTTACCCCCACCTCCCATGCTAATTTCAGCTTTTTCCAACCCTTTTTCCAACCCTACCTTTATCCCCGGCCACAGAGTTAGGACTCAATCAGCTTTGCCTTACCACACACACATGCACAAAGGCAGAGATGGAACAAACACAAACAACAAGGATAACAACCCCCTTCCCTAATAGTTCGCTCCACACCGTGTTATATGCTCGCTTGACCTGGCTGACACCTGCCTCTCCCACCTGTCTCCCACCCGTCAGGCCCGCGGCCCGCTCACTGTGGGAGGCCATGCTGACCGCTAAGCAGAAGGAGGCGGTGATGGAGGTCCGCAGGCAGCTGGTGGAGGCCGCCAGCAAGGAGAACCTGCCAATCAAGATGAGCCTGGGTAAGCTCCGCTCCACACCGCTGCGCCGCCACCACCACCACCCCGGGTTAAACGGGTTGTTTTAACCCCTCTGTGCCGACCTACGTTTCATACGTCGCATAAAACGCAGCAAATGCAAAAAGCCTCGTAATGGATTTTTAATTTACTTTTAATTTTAGGGCAGCAAAGTGTGTGAGAAACACTGTCACAGTTGTCGTTTTCCCCCCCGCCTCCCCCACTCTTGCTGGTGTCAGTAAAGAGCAACAGCGCCTCCTACTGGCATCCCCAACACACCACTCTGTGTTTCATGGTGTGGCCACTGAGTAAATGTGAACCATATGTTGGTACTCTCTCTCTCACACACACACACACACACACACACACACACACACACACACACACACACACACACACACACACACGCGCGCGCGCATTCACACATTGTTGATTGTTAATGAAGCAGAGGGCTCTGAAGTGTAGGATGAAATTATGCCTAGGCACGCACAGATAAAGATGTCGCACGCACAGGCATCCAGACACACACACCTTTACTTTTATATCTGACTGAGATGTGCACAGATGGATGAAACGCACACATACACACAATGAAACACACGTGCCCGCGCACACAACACGCACACACGCACCTTGTGCTAATATGTCTCTGACTGAGATATGCACAGATGGGTGAAACGCATGCACACACACACACACACTTTGAGCTAATATGTGAGCGTGCGATGATGGGGAGGTTCAGAGCACTCCCATAGCTCCTATAATCCTAGAGGAGGTGGGTGGTTGTGGATCGGGGGGGGGGGTGGGGTGTTCTCGTCTCACTTAACGAGCAGGTTGTTGGGGGGTCTCTCTCTTTCTCGCTCTCCTTCTCTCTCTCTCTCTCTCCTTCTTTCTCGCTCTCTCTCTCTCGCTACATCTGTGCGCACATACACACACAAGCTGTCACTGGTTTCCTTTCACACATCTGTGTGGAACAGCAGCATTTAGCACAGAGAGAGAGAGAGAAAGAGAGAGAGAGAGAGAGAGAGCGCTGCAGAGTCAGACGATGCAATATAAGAAAACAAAAGACATTTTGGAGAGAGGGACAAGGGCACTGCAAAATTCCTTACTCGCACACTGGACCTTTATAACCTTCTGGCAGAAACCCAACTCCCCACCCCTCCACCGCTGTACGTGCACACACACACAAGCACACGCACGCACGCACACACACAAGCACGCGCACACACACACACACACACACACAAGCACGCGCGCGCACACACACACACAGTGTTGAGGGTCCACCCCCACACAGTTCCCATCCTCACCACCTCCATCCATCTCGCTCTATTAGGATGAAAGCGCAACGCGCGTGTTACAGTTAAGTGTTTTACAGCCAAACACCATCCCCACTGTCAGCGCTCGCTCACTCCGAAGCCGGGGCGAGAACTTTTCACGTCGCCTTCATAGCGGCGCGCAATTCATTAGGCTAACAGCTATGGCTGTGGCGCCGCGATGTGTTAAAAGGCCCACACTATGCTCTCACACATCCTCTGGTCCAACTTGGCTTTTTGTCGGCTCGCTAGAGAGTAAGGGAATCCAAATGGATGGAGTATGTGCGAGAGAAAAAACAAATCAATTTGTCTGAAAACCTTGAGTTAGTTCTTCTGAGACACGGCAAAACCCCCGACAGGTTTCTCATAACACAATAGGCTGCTTAAATTCCCTGTGTGATTCAGAATGAGTGTACATGTTCAGGTTTGTGTGTGTGTGTGTGTGTGTGTGTGTGTGTGTGTGTGTGTGTTTTTTGGAGGTTGTTTTACCACAGAGCAGGGAATTGTTTGGACAGCTTTGCTTTCAATGTAAGTAAATGTGTTTATCTGTGCATGTATGTTTATGTGTACTTAGCTGTCTGTGTGTCCGCGTGTGCGTTCATGCATGTGTGCATGCACATACATTGTTGCGTGTGTCTGTGTGTGTTCCACAAGGCTACATGTTTATGTGTTATACGTATGTTTAAACTGTAGTAGAAAAGGACTGTGTTGGCAGGGCCAGTCAGTGCTGACTGTTGCTTATAGGGCCTTTATGTTCCAGTGCATTCTGGGCTTTTAACAATATGGAATAATGACAAACGCTTATCATTTCCAGCGGTGGGAATAGAGAACATGGTTCCAGTTGAAAAAGACTTCCTCATAATGTCGACGACCACGATTGTTTCTGGAATCAATTAATAATTACAAAAATGTTATTTAGCAGATGCTTTTTTCAAGTTTTTCAAGGAGAAGATACGGTTTAACACCTTAGTAGGCATTGTAGGTCAACTCAACCCACATCCTTCTAGCTGGGAGTCCAACACCCCACCAATAGACTATCCTGCCTTAAAGAAACATTCCTCTTTTGGGTTTTAGTGCCACCAGTTCCCCAAGTTTCCACCCCAGCTGACTGTTTACATTTTGAAATGCATAAGAGCAGTGCAAGCCACTCAGCACTCAGATGTCGGAGGGGGCCAAACAAAACACATATATATTGATTTATTGCCTTTTTTAATTGCATGATTAAATTAAGTGAATCACAGTAAATGTGTCTATAACAAAGATTTATTCAAATAGACATTACACATACACACACCTGCTTTCATAAATGGCAATCAGTACGTAACCCAACAACGAGAAATCTCCTTCATCAAACAAATGCTTTGATGGTGTGTTTTTGTGCTGAGATGGTGTTCGTACCATGGTGTGTCCTGTGCTTTTGGAGAGTGATACATCCATATATAAGGGGTCAGAGACATTCCCCTTCCATGAATGCATAAATAATCCTCTCTGTTCCTTCCTGTGTCACTGTCCACGCAAAATAACTCAATGGTGGCTCAAGGGCTCAATGGTGACATACAACATCATACAGCCTCTGCATCAGCTCACACACCTACAGTACAGGTCACACAGCACTGTCTGTCCTGTAAAAGGGCTTCTTCCTGCTCAGCCCCGGCCCTTGTGGCATTGTTCCCAACGTTGATCGTGGCGAGGCTAAATGAACAGGATCTTTTAATCTTGAGACTGAAAGCAGGACTTCTTTTATGGGGTCTCTGCAGTTGCGATTCAAAGGGTTACTGTAGGTCTGCACTGTTCTAATTAGTATTTTTTATTTCATGTTATTTTTAAACCAGCGTTTCAGCATCAAGCCTTCATCAGCACTCTTCCCTAGGTCCTATTGTTTTTGGAGAAAAGTGCCCTATTCTTGCCTATTCTAAGGCAAAATTGTATTTGGCCCGGCTTTGTGTGTATTTCCTGATTCAGGGATGAAAAGCAGTTGGCACATCACACTTGGTGAACCTTGGGTATACTGCCTGGCTTTTTACATCTGGCTATGTTTACAAAAGGGCTTTTCAGGGACTGGAATATTTCTGGATAGAGGGTTATTCTTCAGTAATGTTTCAATTTCACCAAGAAACTCTTTTCTCCTCTGACACTTTCTCCATTTTACCGCTGCAGAGCACACAGACTCACTTAGTTCTGTTGGAGAAGCGTTGCTTCCCAGCAGACAGACTCGCAAAAGCCTGCTGTCAGGTGTACTTACAGTATCAGTTGCTGGGGGAAAGCATGCACTTTATTATGAGGTATTGGTCGACTCCCTCCTATACTCGTGCCTATGAAAACATTACGCATTATAGGCATACATTTTATCATCCAAATGCTGAAAAGCTGTGAAAAGGAAAATCATCTTTTCTCGGTTCCTCTGGAGTTCCAAATCTCCACATTATAGTTCGTATTCTGGAACTTGGTCTCGCCTGTTTCTCATTTGTTTGGCACCACTAAAGAAAACACTGGCCATGCAGCCCAACAGGAAATACTCCCACATCTGGTGGCGGTTCAGAACATCAACATGAAGAAGTAGTGTACCCCCACCCTCTCTCACCTTCCCCTACCAGCGCTGGGGTCTGCACAGCCCTTCTTACCTACAGGCTGCCCTGCTAACCCCTGAGCCTCCAGCCCTACTGTTCATGCTCTCTTCCTGTGTCTTTGTATCTTCCTCATAGAATGTATGTGCGTGCGTGTGTGCATGGGGTGGGGTCTTTAGTGGAGAGAGTCTTTCTGCAACTGTAAATAATCAGAAAACCTCTGATTCACATATTAGTCACACTCGAGACAGGCTCCCAGGGACGCTTATCAGTGTCGCTGCCATGCTGCTGCATGCATGCTCACGCACGCACATACACACACACACGCGCATACACACACGTGCAATGACTCATAAACGTGCCGCTGAAAACCACACATTATATAAAACACGAAAAGTTTAGTTAGGGAGGGTGCTTCTGCACGATGTGAGCAGTTGACGCTCTCACACACACTTGCGTGCACGCACACACACATCTCCCCCCCCTTCCCCCTCCATCCTACTCGCCAACCCCTCCCCCCCACCCCCCCAAGCCTGTGCAGTTTGCTAATTGAGATAATATTATGTTATGTCTGTTATCACTCACTCCCATGTGACCTGCGTGTATGATACTTATTAAATAGCCGGTTATCCTTGGGTCAGTTGTCTATTTGTTCTGCCCGGTGTTCTTCCCATCCAGATGAGTCAAGGGATGTCAGTAATGTACGTGTGTGTGTGTCTGCACACGTGCGCGTGTGTGTGTGTGTGTGTGTGTGTGTGTGTGTGCGTGTGCCTGGATGAGTACTTTCACTGGGCTGGCACGACACAGGGCCACATAATGCCACTTGTCAGTATATATGTGTGGAATGTCCTGTCGTACAGCCAGCTGTGATTAACGACTTTTGCCCCAGTGTATAACTGTATCTCCCTCTTTTCTCCTCTCAGGCCGCGTGACCCCCGAGCAGCTGTGTTCCTACGCGCAGCTGTTCCGGAGCAGTTGGGGGGCGCTAGAGAGTCACTGCGGGGTCCTCCAGCTGGGCCTGGCAACGGCCCAGACCCTCAGCCACCCCACCCTGCCCCGCTGGGATGCCTGTCTGGCTTGTGAGAGGCTACTGCTACAGGTACCTGTATACACCATGCACACCTTTTACCACCCAGAGTCCTCTAATGGATGTGTATTGTGATGAGTGCGTTCCTTACATGAACACAACGCCAGTAAAGTGACTACCAGTACAATTGAAGCCATTAAGACTAAAAGCTGGACTTCTTTTATGGAGCCTCTGCAGTTGTGATTTAAAGAGATAGATGGCTCTGCACTGTTCTCATTAGTATCATTTGTTAATCGGCGTCTTGCTCATGGATGATTAAGGCTTGCCAGGTATCGAACACAGGACCTTTCCATTGTGACAATTTGTTTCAAGCAGCAATCCAGTTCTTTTTCCAGGTCTACATGAAATCAGGACTTATTTTTTATAAATACAGTATTTCCGTTTGCTGTGTACACCACTTGCTTCAATGATGAACATTTGTTAAACTCTTGTTTCCTTACCATTAGGTTATTCATCCAATATTCAGCATGAATTAACCCCTTGTTTGTGGCACTGTAATTGTTAGACAGGCAATTCACACTTGCATCTGCTATTCACTGCATTATTTCTCAAAAATGTACTAAATTATAATTCAGTAAACATCAGCGTGTGATAAAGATGCTACAGTTGAGATTAACTACCAATAATACGCATGCTTATTGATAAAGACAAATAGTGCTGCATACATAACATACACGGAGTTACGGGAATGTGGTTCTAAACGGACACGTGGAGGAAAAAACAAGCTAATTTACAGTACATTCATAAACAAGGTCAGTTCTGTTTGTAAGGAAAACGTTTGGATATAGTAAACACGGTAGAAAAGCCAGGTTTCCACTATGTTGTTTAATGGTTTTAGGAGGTGCACAAGGCGGTCTAGTTTATGTGGGCACACTTGTGTGTCAGCACTGACAGTCAGACAAACAGATGGGATGAAAGTGTCAAAACCCAGTCATCACTAGTTTACTGTGAGATGCCATGCTATAGTTTGTATAGGCAAAGTTATACTAAAGGCATTTTCTTCTGCTCAGACCTCGCGATTTCCCTGAACACGCTTCATAATCCTGAAGCCGTAAAGTAACCAGAAGGACAGCGCAGCATTTAGGATCTTATTGAAGTAAATAACTGGACGACAAATCAGGCTAGCACCACTGCATCACGCCAACCTGGTATTTGAAAAAAGCCTTGTAAACCTTTAGTCCTTAGCTTGGACTGAGGCTGGTTTATTAAAAATGAGAAGATCCTTACTCTGTTACTCCATGTTGATCTAATCCCATACCTGTTGCTGGTGCATGGCAAAGCCCAGCATTTCCAGCGTATGCTTCTTTTTGCCTTGTGAATGTAGTCTTGCTAGTTAATCACATACACATACATAAAAATAGCACACATTTGACTTGTTTTGTAAAAAAATATATTAAAACGAAAGTAAAACAAACCATAATTAAAGGGACAATCTTCACTTTTTTACTGGAAATGCACTTGTGGGTTAAACCAGGATTACACAATTACGGGGTGTACTTTATTCATAACAATATTTCAGAATAATCTCCAGCCCAGCTTTGACATCCTCCAAGCCTTTGGGGGTCCAGACCCAAACCTTGAAAACCCCTGTAATAAGGTACCATTAAGTGAATGGTGACTACGATCCAGACTGTTGTTTTTGCTGTACTTAGCCACAGCTCAATATAGGACTTGGCCTGAGTTCAGCACATTCTTCTGAAATCAGATCTCACAATCAAGCCTTGAGCCCGATGTAAGAGTCGGGCTGGAGTTTCATTGAGGTATTAAGTAAAATGAGTTGTGTGTCCTCCGTGCCCCCTTGCTTATTTGATTTCCATGTGAGCTCAACATGAACATAGAGAAGTTTAATTACGTTTGAAAATGTCGGGATGAAATGGCCTTTACTGTAGCTCTACCTGGCGGTTGGTCTGTGTTTACTCAGTCTGAGTGTGTGTGAAGTCCACTGTGGGCATGGTCCTCCAGAGCTGCTGGACCGAGGGCGAGCTTACACAGGTCAGCGCTAATGCGGTTTACAGGCATAGTGGTGTGTTAGCAAAAGGGCCAATGAGTTCAATATCTGGTCTAGTCTTTATTGTTATACCCAAATGTTATGCAAAGGAAGCCCACAATAAAAAGACGATAAAAAATGCATAGACCTGCTTTTGAACAGCTTTTTTATTTTAAGAAGCAATATAAGTTAGATTTGCCGTAAAGCTTCTATATATTTCACAATAAAAGCTCTTCAGAGGTCGTCTACTCAAAGCTACTGCAGTATTTGAGTAGTAAACATTAATTTTACTGTTAAAATTCCTGTGGGGTTTAAGGGGCTGTTGCTTGTTTGCTCAGAATATAGATGTGGTTGTATAAGCCGGCATAGTGCTTCTAGTGTTCTAAATGAGGTCAGTGTTATATGTGGTGTTTATGCAGAGCCACACAGGTAGACTACCCACGGGTGGTGCTGTCATTAGCATCAGATACCCTTTTAACTGGCACTGCCACCCTGCCTGCACCCCCCCCCCCCCCCACACACACACAGACACACACACACATTATATGAGATGTGCTGCCTGTCTGGCATCCAAGCTGGTTTTGCGGTGAATGGGTCAGATTGAGCAGGCTTGGGTCCAGTTGACAAGGTTTGTGTGTGTGTGTGCGTGCATGTGCACGTGCGTGTGTGTGAGACGGGCCCCCACGCCGGCCAAAAGCGGTGTGGCCTTGGAGAAGCCCGACAGACTCTTTCATTCACCACTTCCCAGAACATCGCGGGCCCAAAGTGCATTCTGGGTCCTCATCCACGGACTAGCCAGACACTGTTCCCAACCAAACCAAACATGTGCTACTGTACACACACCTCCTGTGAAGAGACCACTTAACGCTGGGCGAGCTACTGTGTGTGTTGTGGTCACTCGGGGTCATCAACAACACTGTGACTAAAAGCTTGGTTTTTGGTTATTTGTTTGTGTCTGTGTCTTTATGCTGTATGTGTGTGTGGTGGGGTTTCATTAGTGAATATGTTGGCGACATCAGAGGAGGCGGGGCTAACCCCTGTCACCCCGGCCTGTTGCTTTATCTCTGGCAGGGATTAGCAGGGCCGGCCTCTGTAAACATTCCTGCTCCATGTTATTACTGGTCACAAGCGCTGCCGAGACATTGGGCTGCGTGTCCCCTGGGTCACACACGCACGCGCACACACACACACACGCACAAACGCATGAGCACAGGCACACACTGTTTCGCCAGTGTTCTGCATATTTCTCGATCAGTTGCTGAATAATTTCTTTAGTGATAAAAGCTGGGCGCAGGCATATAGGATGGTGTTTAATTAAACATTAGTAATTTACCCCTTGTCCGCTAATGTCTCAGTTAGTACTGCAAACTTCTACAAAAAAAAATCATATTATATTAATATTTCTTCATGAAGCCCCAAAAGCGTTATCAGACTTGCACAGTAAAATTTATGAATAAATTAATATTATACTCTACTCCCAAACTTGTGGATTTACCATATTTCCCTCCATACCTAGGCACTGCAGTCTGCCTCCATATTGCATCACACCCTCTGTACAATGTCGCTGTGTTACTTCAGAGACTCACAACCTTTCACCTCTACCCTCTGACCCTTGCTGGACAGACACTGACGAGTCTCAAACTCTGTTCTGCAGAATGTCAGTAGCATGACGAGCTAACGTCCGTGTCATTCCCCCGTTTGGTAAAAGCCATGTGAAGGCAGGGCTGGACCTCAGCAGGACTTAACAGGGAGCTGTGCATGCAACATCTGGATTGGATCGTTTCTCATGGCGACAGTGGGGAAAATGGTCGATATTGGTCCTTTGTAACTGTCTTACCGTCTTAGCTGCATGCCACAGAGAGGCAGGGGGCTGTAAGTCTGTAAGTGGCCTTTCCCCAGGGTATAGAGCCCATCCCTTCCAGCCCAGACATTCATCTTATCCTCTATCTCTGCGACCCCCCCCCACACACACACACACACACACACACACACACACACACCTCCCCATTACTCTTCAGCCCCCATAGGGTTTTCTTATTATGAAATCTGTAATCGTGGGGTGTGAAACACTGCGAGGCGATGGCCTGACCTCTCCCTTACTCCCCCATGATGAACAACCCCACATCACGGTTGACCTGGACTGATCGACTCCCCATCCATCCACCTTCCATCCATTACAGGTTCCCTCTCCTCCAGGACTTTACTGTCACCTCCGAAGGCCTCCGCCTGGCCTCGGGCAACCAGTGGAAAGCCTGGTAATGGCACACTGGATCCCCTCATCGCGTCACTGGCAGGGGCTTGAGGTCTGCCTTATCTTCCCGCTCTTCTCTACAGTAGCTATCCTTCTCTCTATCCTTTCCTCTATCTCTCAGTAACATTTTTCTTTTAAAGCTTTTATACAAATGCCACATATTATGTAGTTGTGTACACATACTCCTCCATTGGCCATGTACAGTAGTCCCCGTCACCGTGCTCTGACAAACAGCGATTCCAAATTTTAGGATAAGCAGGCAAGAATGAGTTATTTACCTATCTCTTCCTTCCTGTGTTTAGTCAGAGAGGATTACAGCGAATGAGAGGCCCTCACTCCTCCCAGGAAGACCCAGGAATAGTCCTCGTCTCGCCCTTGTTCTCCCCACGCCTCCCCCCTCAGAGGCAGCACCCTGAGACGGCTGTGTTTACATTGGTCGGCTCAGCTCGGGCCTAATGTACTGTCTGTTTAGTAGGCAGAGAGAGGCCTGTTTAGAGAGAGGAGGGTTTTTTTTTTTCTTTCCCCACAAAGGTGATGGAGTGGTAGGCCAGACAGCAACACTAACCCATCTCACTTCCTGTTGCCATTACCTCTCAGCGGCCAGACAGATACGTGCATGGCTCGCTTTACTCATTGATAATCGACTCGCCATCCTGTCAGCTATGGGACGACTGTGCTTCTTAGTCTGTCACAGCTGGAAGATGGCGTCGCGTGAGCCGATGAAGTTGTCCAACATGAAACCGAACTGGCTCAATTGGCTGCACCTCCCAGCCCAATAGTTGTTTGCATCATGTGCATTTAAAATGTTCTGCTAAGCATCTTTTCACTGGGGAAAGGGCGTCACATCTTTATCTTGGACCAATGAACTGAAACTTAATAGGAGGTACTTTAGTGGTGATTGCTGGAGACTTTTAGGGAGGCAGTAAATGTTCAGGCTGAGGGAGAAAGATGGGCTCATAAGGCTTCAATACTCTCTCTCTCTCTCTCTCTCTGGATTTGAAGAGATCTTTTTCAGTTGGCACGGCTCCATATCGACTAGGGGCTTTGTTCACCACGTAAGCACATCTGTGGGACATTTTCATGCCGGTTTCCATTGTGCACTGTGGCTGTTTCATTGCAAAGTCAAAATCCTTCATGCCGAGGAGCATTTTCATGTGGCCTGGATTTTTTCTTTTATTTTCTGATCAAATGTGTGTTTCTGTGAGTTCTGCAGGAATTTGTCTGAATACTCTTCAAAGTCACAATAGGGGGAGGCCTGTTTTTCTCACCCTTTGGTTTCACCAGCATAGAAGACTTTAACGGCGACATTTGGTAGAGTAGAAGTTAAGCAAAACATTTGAATGCATGACATTGCACTTTTAATTCTCATACTTTAAGTCTCCATTGGGAAAATCGCAGCATGCAGAAGAAATGTTTTGGCCTTTTGCCCCTCCACCCCACCTGACAAATGCCACAGACCCCCAGAGGTGTAGCTGCGTCTCAGAGCTCCTGCTACGGTGAATTAGGTCACTGTGGTCCTCCTGGCGTCCGGCTGCATGTTAAGCACGCGCCAGCAGAACACCACACATCCCCCACAATCCCCCACAATGCCCTGCTTTCACCCTGGATTGTAACAAGAAATGTTCTACAACAAGCTGACCATGGTTGTGGTGGTAAGGGCTGGTTTGTTGTGTGCGTGTGTGTGTGTGTGTGTGTGTGTGTAGGGGGTGATGGTGGTAATGGGGGGGGGGGGTATAACAGTGACCTACTGTCCCAGACAGAGACCAGGCCACATAACAAGACAGTTTCAAGATTTTTCTACTCATTGCACCATGTCACGTCGACCACTTAACTTAACATGAGTTAACGGTCAGTATTTATGACAGTGGAGATGTCACAGGCAGACACTCAGGAGGAAAGGGGTGGTTCGCTTGTGCTTTAATGCAGTGGCCACGGCTGGTAACCATGTCCGAGCTTCCTGTCACGTCACACATAGCCTCTCTCTTGTTGAGCCTGGAAGAGCCCCACCTCGGGACATATTAGCTATCAGGTCATTTGTCACTACCTGCTGAGCACGAGCCTGGAAGGTCACAGGTCACAAGAGCCTGTGTGCGTGTGTGTGTGTGTTGTTGCCAAGGGGTAAGCAGAAGCGCATTCCAAGATCCTTTGTGTGTCGTCTTCAGAGCATAAGCGTAGATGGAGGCCTTCGTGGCGATTAAACAGCGGAGGGTGAAAGGTAGATCTCACAGCAGCGGCATAGAGGGATGACGTGTGTGTGTGTGTTCACCAGAGAGAGCCTTCAGCAGGTTGCGGAACAGTGGAACCTCAGACACGCTTCTGCAACTGGCCCACACATCCGAGGGAACGTTGAAGACTGGCGGTGCCCCCTATAGTTTAATGTAGGCATGGGCACCCTGTGTGCATTGGAAGGAGAACCGGGAGGCTATGGGGAGATAAGGGTGTTCTTCTCAGGTCGCTGAGGAAAAGCTGACGAGGAGCTCCCCCTGTAATTATACCCATCTGAGGGAAAAGCCCCCCTCTGTCCGCTCATGGCCGTACCACTGGCCGCTGCGTTGCTCCAGGGACTTGACCAGTGAACCAAAGGGGTAGTGGGGCGGGGAGAAATATCTGGTCACCATGGTAACTAAGCAGCAAGGGCCAAACCGGGTCAATCACAGGCAGAATCAAGCCACCCCTGTCATTAATTACCCACAGTTCCCCCGGGGCACTGAGCTGCTTGTAACCTCTGTAAGCTTGATGGACAAGACCCAAATGTTGTGTGTGTGTGTGTGTGTGTTCAGGTGTGGCATTTGCTTTATCTGCATCTGCAACAGGGTCGGTGTCATGTTTTCCCACTAGCCTAGCAGGTATGCCACTTAGGACTGTTCAGAGACTTGTATGTCAAATAGATATGTCATGTCACTCATAATACCCCAAGCCTATTCGTTGACCTGACAAACGAAGGAGACCTTTGACCTCAAATGAAGCCTTGTTTGATTACATGTTAAGAAGGCTCATGCTTGAGCAATGTAACACAACCGCAGTTGAAACTTAAGAGGCTCTTAAGTGGCACTTGGTCAGCGAACGTGTTTGATTTGAGCAGCCCCTAACGGTCTATCCAACTTTAGGCTAAATGTTTAGTTGCTTATATAATTTGACAACATTACAAGTATCTGGCTTTTGGCTCAGATTTTAACTGTACGTGCATGTCAGGGGAAAATGTGCACACAATATAGGAGAATTAGACACATGCAGGTTTTCTCTTTTGTTATTCTTGGAATCGGCATGTATCGGCTAGAAATGAAACTCATCTGTAGAAGGATTTTAGGGGGCAGACCAATATACATTGATTGACAGATGAGCACAGGGTAGAATGAGATGCCCTGAGGGTCTCTGCTGGGGTCTGGAAGTGCTTAAATATGCTTCTTTGCCCCCACCCCTCCAATCCCTCTATTATTGCTCTATTATTTTCTGGCTTGCTTTCCAGTGTTTTGCTAATGTTGTATTTTCTCTCTCTTTGTCGTGTGTGTGCGTGTGTGCATGTGCGCGTGTGTGATCGGTCATGTGTGTTGATTTGTAGATATGTGTCCCATTAAATCACTACGGTCTGTATCTGATGAAGAGCGGTGCATTGGGTTCAGCACTGAGTGCAGACAGTAACCACATGCTGAAACATCCCCCTGTCTCTGTCTGTACTCTGTCAGAGACCTCCAAATGAAAGAGGGGAGCCCTTCAGGGGTGTTTGTAATGTTTGTAAATGGATTTGTTAGAAAACGCTTCAGAACAATTGCCAAAGCACTGAGAATGTTTAGGCATCATGACAAACGTGGCCCCTATAGCCTAACATTTTTTTTCTGTTTTTCATTAGGCTAAAATAGTCTGTCTATGGATGGTGAACACCAACAAGCTATGTACAATGAGCGTCAGAATGTATTTTTTGTAATGGTGTTCTTAAAAAATGTCTGCCTAATGAATAGCAGCTTGAACCGAAGCGTGCGCAGTGCCAACAAAACTGCTCTACATTTTAAGCATTTGGAAAACTTGACTTTGAGAACATGTGACGAAAACATCAACGATTCCTGTGTTTTCCCCCCTCGAGCTTTCATGTGCAGTGAACTCAAGTGGCCCGGCTCTCTCCTGCTATTGTTCTGGGCTCTAAGGGACGCTGGGTGACACATGTGGCGTTGCTCTTTCCCCCTGTGTTGTTTTCATGGAAATGGCAAAAGGAATGAAAGCAGCCCAAAACAAGCAGCGTCACCGAACCGCTAATTATGAGCGGGAGGAGAAACGGGAGGGGCTCGAGCAGGAGCAGACTGCACTCTCATGCGCCTGCCACATGCACACCATCCCACTCCCATCTCTGTTTCTGTCCCAAGTCTGTTTCTCGCACCCTATACGCTAAACTCCCCCTATGCTCGCTTTATGAGTTATTGTAGACGCCCCAAGTCTCAACGTTTCATGTCTGCAGTTGCAATGTTTCTGTATTATGAGGGCTGGGCTTAAAACATCACAGGCAAAGAATAATGTCTCTTGCTTTCTTTAATCCCCCTGCACCATGACTGGAGGGAGAGCCGGTATTGACAGGAACATGGTATATCGCCACATACGTTTGTTTGTTTACGAGTCTATTTAAACGTTAGCCGTGTGTGTGTTCTGATTGCACTGTACAGCGTGTTCGGTTTGGGTGGCCATCTTTCTTTAAGAATTGTTTTAAGCTTTTCATTTTATTTTATTGCGGCTATAAATCGCATTTAGGATGGAGGTTAAAAGTTCAGACATTCAAACGCACTTATTTTTTTTCTTTTTTTTCTTGCCAGACCTCCACATCCTGCTCAAAGCATAACAATATGGAGGTCAAACAGCAGAATCGGCAGGTTATGCATGATTATGTTCAAGTTGGCTGACCAAAAATGACTAAAAGTAAATAAAAATAATGACAAAATCTTTTGGAGATTAAAGACTCAATTTAAAGTAAAGTCTCCTGTGTGTACGTTTCATGTAGATTTATTATAATATTATGGTTGTAAGACATTTCTGATCAAATATCTTGAATGAATAGCCAGCCTTTGGAGATCTCTCGGATGGACAACTGCCTTTTGATTCCCAGGTGGGGTTCAGAGAACAGGGACCTCCATGTGAGAGTTGTGTGTTTAGACCTTGCTTAGGTGCGCACGTATGGAGCACTTCTGTAAATAGACAGACGGTGATGTGTTTACCATCTGTCCAGGAAGGCAGACATGATGAGAGAGGATGAAGAAGAGAGATATTTTCATGGCGTGGGAAGGCAATGGGGGTCTGAAGATTTATTACCTAACATAAATCTAGATACTTGTCACACAGGTCAGTCAAAACGTTATTTAGCTATAATGACAGACTGGAATACATTTACCTACATTATGGAATCGAATTGGCATGATTTGTCAATGATGTTACAGCAATAGGAAGCCTGATGGGCCCCGGCTCTGTATGTACAAAACAGCTGGTGTCACTCTGAAAACACTGCTGTCTCTTTAGTCAGACGATGCTGAGAATTCTGTTGTGGATAAGAGAAATGATGTAGGCTGCCGGTCAGAAAGTGTGAGACATGCACTCATTGCATATTGGGGAGAATGCTTAACGCGTGCGGGATCAACCGTTTGTGACCCAAAGGGAATGTAGGTGATCGATCAGACCCAGGGGAGAGGAGTTACAGGGCATGAGACAGTGTGGTTGTGGTGGAGATGTGACCCTATAGCTTGCCCTGAATAGTGATCCAACTATGTCCCATACTGCCTCAGCCCCCAATTTCACACACTGACTTTGCTGCAAAACTTCAGTGGGGTCCTAACTTAACTGTGTTATTGTAGTTTTAGACATTACTGAAGATATAGCGTGCAAGATTACAGGGTTGTCCTTCAGTGTTACGATAGCCATGGAGGTAATGTTGTTAAATACTGTATATACGTATGTATATAACGTTCCCTCGGTCTCGCCGGTGTGGTACAGCCGGGGGAGGACTGTCCGCATCCCCAGCACCTCACACCCACACGTGCAATCAGCCTATTGCCTTCAGCCGTGTGGGTGTGAGGGCATATAGGCTGGTGACTGCTGGGAGAGGGCGTGGGTTATTGTTCCTGTTTTCTGTTCATGCTTCACGTTCCTGTTCGGTTTATGCTAGATGTGTTTTGTGACTGTATACGCCTTTTGTTTAAGTTTTGTTTTTGAGTTTGTATTCGCTGCTTGGGTTCTTGCAAGTTCAATTAAAGGACGAGCCGTGGGGCTCGTTGCTTTTCCGGCATCTGTGTTGTTTTTCGTTCATCTGCACTCGCCTCACCACGACACGGCGTTACAATATATAGCATATATTATTATAATGCTGTCCTGGCAGACGTGTCAAACGTTCTTCCACAACTTAAACAATGAGGATGAGAAACAGGGAACAGAGAAGGAAATATTGCCAGCATAGAAACAATTGGGTGTTAGGCTCTATTAATGTTGTCCTGTTGAGCCTCTGCTGTTGCTTTGAGCCAAGTCTGTGGGAAAGTTTATCTCTTTCTGTTGTTTGTGTTGTTGTCAGTGTTGGCAGACCTGGGTTTTCTTACTTTGCGTGGGTGCGCACGCGCACACACACACACACACGCAAAGCAACAGGACGTGCACCCATCAGCCCATCAGTCAGTCTCCACAATGACTACAACCCCTAACGGCTCCCAACATGTTCACCGTCTGTGTGTGAGTCAGCGTATTTTCCATTGTGCTTTTGGTGCATTGTATGTGCATCAGTGCTCAGTTGAATGCTGAAAGGCGAAAAGTATTTAGTTTTAGTGAAAAGTAGAGCCTGCTGCACAGTTTTCTAAAAAAAAAAACAATATCCTCAGTGGTAGAGCTAGGTGTGTGTGCATGTGTGTGTGTTGGCTTGGGAGATGTGGCAGTGCTCTGTTCCACTGATTTAAAATAGAAAAATAAATCAAATAAAAAAGAACAGCTCAATGCATGTGTTCTATACGCTGGCGGCCGTCAGAACCATGTTTTGGTGCGTCAGCTTGGCTCCATGCAGCCTGTGTTAGCCATGGCGTTAGCAGTGGCATGCTAGCTAGCATGGATGCTGACAGAGGCTTGCTGTGTGTGCAGAATGCCTCTCTCAGCTCTTAGATTACTGGCAGAAAAAGGCTTCTCTTCATGCCCCACTGCCCCCACACACTGAGCACAGCATTCACTGTGTTAAAATAATACCTCTGTGCTTACAAGCAACGCTACCCATTCATTGAAACAAATATAAAATGTCTTAATATCCTATTAAGTCCAAAATGCGTTGTTCGCTTGGTTAAACAAGTAACGGGGGGAAAATACAGTATGTTATTCCTCCAAGATTTAGTAAAGAAATCAGTCACCAGTGCCAACAAATAACAATGGTGCTGATGATTTTCAAGCCTTCACTGGCATTGAAAACATGCAATAGTATTTAGCAGATGGAAGATAAAAAATAAACTAATTAATTGATTTAATTGCTAGTATTGATAGTGTTTTAGTACGTGCTTAATTAAATGCCTTTTTCTGGACTTTTATTTTGAAGCCAGCTACATTCCCTAACCCTTGCTGTGGCTTTAATTTTATAACGTTTTTCCCCCTTTTATTTGTGAGAACAGTAGGATTCCAGTAAAGCGGATGAATAATTGGAAGAATATGTGCATTTATTTATCACGCCTCCCCTCCTCCTATCAAATAATTCCTCCTTGCGTTTAGTGTGCTTTTGTTTTTTGTTTTGCCCATTACAGTCAAGGCCTGTGTAATTAGGCCTCTCTAAGAGTACAAATAACATCTGGGATGTTTTCACATCCTCGGTTCCCTGAGTAGGGACCCGATCTATTACCATGATCACGTACCATAAGTAATAGATCGCAGTTCCTCCTGCGAAAGGGAACCCTGATGTGCCAAATAGATGGCTTACTGTCCACAAACAGAAGGCTGACTCACCCACATGAAGCCACCTGGGATCAACAGCCTGATGATAACATCAGGCTGATAATAGCCTTGCTGTCGCTGTTTATTGATTAGAGTTAGTACATTGTATTGCTCTAGTTTTTGTCTCTTTTTTTAGTTTACTTAGAATGTAGCCTTGTACTATTTTCCCTTGTAGGTGACACATTCTGACCATAGTTTGTCTTTACGTACGATATTCGTACCGTTGTTTGTGTTTATGCAAGGTGTACTCATGTATGAATGTGCTTTCATGTTTGTGTTTAAATAAAGAGTGGATTACAGTGACAGAAATGCACTTACTATGTTTCCCCAAAGAGTAAATGTTGTTGTTGGACGCAATGTCTCATGTAGGTGTGTTTATCTGTTTGTGTGTGTGTGTTGTGATGCAGATATAGGATGAAGTAAACACTTTACTTGGATGTGTGCATATGATAGGGGCTCAGGGACCATCGACACTCCTATATGTCACTCCGCGCACGCACAAAAGCATACACACACACACATACAGAGAGAGAAACAGATGTACGCACATGGGACCCACCACACATGTAAACACAGCTCCCTCCATGACCTCTTTCTTTCTTCGGGGGTCACAAAAGAATTGGCCCCCTGAGCATGCGGCCTCCTCACCCAACGCCAGCACACAAATAACACACGCCATGTGTCCCTCGAGGGACAGGCAGTGCAGAAACGTCTGTGCCTAAGCATGACTCACTCCCGAACTACACATTCTATTGAGTTCTGGTCCAGCCAGTTACACACTGAGGTCAACAGTCTAATAGCAAAACCCACCTTTGTTTTTCAGCTATGAGTTTAAAAATATATATAACTCTTAGTTTGGGCTGTTCTTGGGCTTATTAAGTATTGTCATGGGTGGAGAGAGCCTGCAAGAGAAGGACCGTAGGAGATGAGGCTGGTCCTACAGGGGTCTTGAGCTCAGTGTGGCACAACAGTGCACTCTGCTGGCCAAGGTGATCTCAACCTGTAGAGTAGCCATCAACTACCTTATCTGCTCTATTCTATTCAAAGACATGATTTTATTCTCGATGATGCATATGTGTGTTTTTAACTTTATTTTATTGTGTAGAATAGATCAGAGGAATTAACAATTGATCTAAATTGCCTCTAGTATTGTCTTGCAAACTTGTAGTTATGCCATACTCTTATTTTGAAAGCTTTTTCTATGTGCCATTTACAACCATTCAGACTCCCTCTTCCCCCTCCCTCTCCATGTGTGAGACACTGAAATGGAATCAGATGTGCAGTGCTGCTTTAACCCTTCACACTACACTTAGTTTAAAGAAGAAAAAAAAAAGTGATGGATAAATATCTCATGTCACATAAGCAATCACGAAAGATTACAGTGACTGTGGAGCTCCGAATGTGGGTGTTTTTTATTCTTCTTGGTGGATAAACTCTTAAGTTATGTGTGGCTGCTATGTCTAGAAACTGTTTACTTCAGGAAGTCTATGCTCTGCTGGAATCTCCAGAGTCAATTAGTAGTGGATGTAATGTTCTGTCCTGCGCTATGTGTATTTGTGTGTGTGCGCGTGCGTGCATATGATTGTGTGTGTGTGTGTGTGTGTGTGTGCATGCGTGTATGTGCGCGCGGCCCGTGAGCACATACACGCTCATGAATGAGCGTGATTCAGTTTCTCTGTATGAGAAAAGTGCGGGAGGTTTTTACGTGACCCAAGGGTTTGCGGTTGCACATCAACTCTCATCTGGGAAATTACGCCATAATGTCTTGCAGCCTATGTGGCAAACACAGCTTTGCTTAACCTCCGATGTGTACCAAGACTTGGGAATACACTGCTCCAACACACGTTGATATTGTTGATATGATCTACTTTCTTCTCCCTGAACCGTAGACGTCCGAGGTGCAAACTGTCAGCCAGGGCGGCGCGCACGCCTTGACGGACATCGTTCGGCCGCAGTGACCGTCGTGTGGCTGGCGGTGACAGGGCGGAGCATCGGCGACAACTGTGTTGCCTGTGTTTGTGTCTGTGTTTGGATCCTGAGTATACAGCGGCCTCTAATTACAGCCCTCCATACCCGAGTCTGGGGGGGGGGGGTGTTTCGGAGTCGAACTGAAAGATTGCTGTTTTTATTTTCAAAAGCAGGCTGCTCTCTGGCCGTCCTGGGTGGACGTTGTGTAGGAATCTGGGGTCCTTGGTCGCCAACGGTTCACCAACCCATAGGCTGACCTGCTGGACAGATATGACCCAGGCTGACTCAACACGCTCATGTATGGAAGTGTCATGAACATGCAGGCATCATACTGAGGGAGCCAATTTAAGAGGTTGTTCTGCAGAAAGGTACTCCATTTCTTAGGGCTCACTGCAACAAGCAAGCATATATTTATTTATTTATATATATATATATATATATATATTTATTTTTTAGATGAATATGGTCTGGACATGCTCCATTGGTGATTGTTTCCAGTCTTTGCCATCTTATGAGCATAGAGCTCAGGCAAATTTTGACACTATTGGACAGCCTTCAACAGCCTTACTACTGCTGTTAGTTTTACTTCATCTAGCTCTACCACTATTTTGAAACGTTTGACTTCAACATCATTGTACTTAGCCACCCTCTCTGGTCGCTGATTGGTCCACCAGCAGGGTGGCTGTGCGAACGCCAAAGCGAACAGAGTTTCCAGACGATTCTCATCGAACAGTCGGGCTGAGATAGCTAATCTCTAATATCTTTATTACCGAATTCCAACAGCATTAAGTAAGCACAGACATTTCAACCGCCAGAGTGCATTCATTAAAGGTAACAGACAGCGTTTTCGCTGTAAATTATCAGATAAAGTAATAATAGAATGACACACTGGATGTTTACATTGGATCCATATAATACTGGTTTCACGATACAATGTTTTGCTGCTCTGCGTCAGAGCACACATAAACAGTAAATACTGTATACATGTAGTGTAGTGTACATGTATTTTATGTTTGTTGTGTTATACTTTTGGTAATTGTGTCAAATCCTGTGTGTTTTGGCTTAGTCAATATGTGTCTTGTTTTTTTTGTGCAGTTGAACTATGCAGCTTCACACACTTTAGAATCATGTTTCCTTCCTCCTCCTTAAAATTCGAAGAGTCTGTCCATATGTATCACCCAAGAGTAATGGCTTTAAAAAAGAGAGCTAGAGATACACTTTATTTTCCGCTCTAACGGGAGTTTCTGTCCTTTGATAAACAGACATATTTCAATGAACCTTTTCTAGGGTTTATTCTCATCGTCACTGCAGGTTGCAGCGAGCGGCTTTGCTTAGAAATTGGTCCGGTGCTAGTATGCTACAGTGTAATAGCAGATTTAGTTTAAAGCAAACCAGATAGTCCCACAATAAGAATTGGGTCACAGATTGCCACCTGTATAGCTCACTCGTTAGTCAATAAGATAATGAAACTGCTATATTAATAATAGCTAACAGTATATTTAAAAGATAGAACATAAATAAATAATCAGCCTAATTATTTCCAAACAAAGGGAAAAAAGCATTTGACATCCAATCTGGGTGTCTGGCCACCATTCTGGGAACCAGTGACGTCTGCAAAATGCACGTTGAGACTTTGTGATTTTAAGTTTGTTTTTGCGTTGTTTACATGTTGAAAAGTCTGCCAGTCTCTCTGAAGGTCAGGCTGCTGTTGATGAAGTCTCTCAACAAACTCTCTGCAAACCAATACAGTGTGCTTGCTGTACATCATTTTGACTCAGAGTTTAGTCGCTGTCTCCTCACCTTAAGATTTATGCCTCTTGTTTTTCCCTCACTTGCTTGAATGCCTTCCAGTTTTGTGTGTTGTTATTTGTGAATGCAAATTGGATGTGATTATTTGTTTGCAAATAGGCTACATGTGTGCATTTGCAAAGGTATGCAAATCCTGGTTGCTATGGTAATGGTAAAGACATCAATGTAATGTGACTCCTGGTCATTTTTGCTTGTCCACAACAACCAACCTGTAGCCAACGTTGTTCCTACTCACACAAGGCCCCCCAGCTCCTCTCCCCCAACTCCTCCCTCTTGCCCCAGGGCACAGAAAAAGGTTCATTGTGCAGGCAGGGAGCAAGGCAAGCGAAGCCTGGTTCTGGTTAACACTTTGTGCTGCATCTGAGACACTCACCTTCCTCCAGAGACCGCATCTGGAGCTGGTTTCCTGTTCAGGCTGTGCTTGGCAGAGGCGGAGTTTGGCCACGCTTTGTGATTGGGCGAGGTTGGGGCTTTATGGACCCCAGGATAGATGGAAATGCCAAGCAGTAATCTGTCAATCAGAGGCAGACGGATTCAAAATCTGAGCTTAATGCAAGAGAGAGTTTGATTGGTGCAGAAGCCCAAGCAGGCAGCTAGGCCTCAGTCATCGATTAGTAGTCCAGTGGCTACTCTATCCGTAAACTATCCTAGGAAAAGCCTTTTTAAAGCACAAAGACTTATTCCTACTCGGTCATTCATTATCTGGAAACAATTGTGTCACAAAAAGAAAGTTGTAGTAATAATTGTCGTGGTTTAAAGTAATGAGTTAATTTTAGTAATTGCATGCCTGGACATTAGCATTGTTTTAACGGTGTATCACTGCTGTTATTGTATGAATGTGTAAAATGGTCACATTAGCGCACGGCAACAGCACCCGTGAATGGACATAGTAATGGTGTGTGTAATAGTATCGCTGGCTTCCTGTTATTTCTGCTGTAATGGCCTAGCAAAGGCTGTATGTAACTGGCCTGTATTTTAACAGTGGACCTGAAACTATACAGAAATGTAAAGTCCTGCTCTGCCATTCATAGTTGAAAGGTTCAGTGGAAAGACGAGGTTGCTCACGAAGGTTCAGCAGAGTTAGGGGAAAGAGCCTTTTGTCTAATTAGTTGCTGAGTGATCTTTTAGCAGGACCGTGGAGATGCTCACAAAGTATGCCCAATATGCTACAGTAAGCATTCCATGGTCTGCCCCATTCTGTAGAGCTGCCCAGTAGTATGCTGTACCTCTGCATTACCTCTGCATTGTGCCACAGGCTGTGAGCCAGGCCATAGCAATGGGAAATAAAGTGTAGTCCCGCTCAGCTCCATTCAACTCCTGCTCAGCTCCATATACCGAAGACCTCCATTTTCTGCTCTGGCGCCACGGCACGCAGCTGAGTATAGTTTTTATAGATCTCCTGAAGGGGACTGTGTCCTGACATAAACACACAAACACACATCTCCTGCGCCAACAGTGCGTGGTTGCATTAGCACTGCAACACACAGGATTAACGTATAGTTCTGTTGCCAGCTGCATCAAAGACTCTCATTATGTATACTTAGTTACTGCTTATGTTGTGTGTAGTTTTTGCATTAGTCGCATACCTGACCATTCAGGTAAGCACCTCCTTTTAAGTCCCTGGTTTAATAGAGTAAAATTCCATGTCAGCTATATGTATTTAGAAGTAAGATAGATTGATTGAGCCATTTGGTCCATTTGAAACATGTTGAAACATCATATTAAAGTAAAATAGTTGAATGTGAATAATACATGAAAATTAAGCATGGCAACAAAGGATTAATAGTACCTAAAAACAACTTTTTTTAACTCTATCACACACAAATAGTTTTCTCAGAGGCACTTAAAGGTAAAGTCAGCTATTGCAAGCTATTTATAAGCCCTTATCTCCTCACATTTTGCTATTTTACCTTTCTCTGTGCGTGTTGAAATGAGAATCTGATACTTCTACACAGCCGTAAATAGCAATATAAACAAAGTGGCGTACGCCGCTCACATCAACAAGTACTATGCTTTACTTCGCAATGCGTTTTGATGTGTGGGACGCCGCCGCGGAGGAGTATTGTTTTGATTTGAGCTAGAATTTAGCAAGTGTTCTCGACAATGACTTACCCTACCTTTTAAGCGGCACCTATTATTAAACTAAAGCAAAGCATTTGAACAACTAAGCTACTCACTGTACCCAGTAACATCCGTGGTCTACAGGTGGGTTTATAAAACAACAGAACAAATCAATGGGGCACAGAGAGGGGGCGATTACAGGCAAATATTTAGTAGATGTACCTAGAGGCCCAGGATGGTAATTGGGTTCAGGTTGGAGTAAAAGCCTTTTAGAGTTCACCCTATGACAAATTATATGGGGGGCCTCCAGGCCCCCTGCAGAGCTCTGTGCCGTGCTGCCCCAAACCCCCCCCACCCCACCCCACCTTTCCTCTTTCTTCCCCTCTCCCCAACCCCACACCACCCCCCACCCACCCAACTGACCCCATGCCAAAACATTTCAAAACGCCAAAATATTATGGTGGTGATCGAATCTGAGCTTTGTAGCCCATGAGACCTGCGCTTGAATCAACATGATAGAGAGATATGCCATTGGATACTCCGCATGTGTAGTTGACAGTGGGAGAGCTTTTGGAGCATGAGGGCAGAGGTGTGAGGAACTCTGCGGCGTCCAAGGCTTCATCCGTGGGGTAGCGGAAGAAAGTGAAAGCGCTGACTCCAATTGTCTTCCCCCTTACTGTAGTTACCCTGGCAAGAGTAGCTGACGGAAGGACGCCAAACATTGTTTGGCCAGCAGAAAGAGCGCAGCTTGGAGAGATATTTGATTTCACAATGTTTCAGAAGAAAAATGGGGACTGCTAAAGTGCGCGCGCGCGCACTTTAGCAGTCCCCATGGATAAGCGGTTGGCCGGGTTGACGCACGGAGGAGGCCTTATTGGATAGATACAGTGATCCAAAGGCTCACAGGACATACTGTAGAAACCTCATTGAACTGTGAGGAAGTGACTGATGCAACATCCAGGGAGAATATAGTGCTGTCTGTTGTTGACGCGTTCAACTAGGCAATCATTGGAAACCAATGGTGCCAGTGAAGTTCAGCTTGAACTTGTGGCATGGAGAAACTCTTTGAGGGACAGTGGTCTCTCCGCAATAATGACTTTTATAGGGACACGCTGTCAGTACTGTGTGTTTGGACCGCTGGCTGTAGTTTCATCTGATTGATTGTATTGCATCTTTGGCTTGGCGAAGGGTTTTACCGGGTCAGACAACAGATTCCCCCCCCCCACTGGGCCTGTCACAGAGTCCACAAGCACTCATTCTCTGAGCAGAGAGACAGAGAGCTTGTTTGTCTTGGTGAGAGGAACACTAAGTCCTGACAGTAACTCTCTCGTTTAAACTAAATCCATTCACAGAGGCATCCGCAGCTAGCGTTGATACATGGCGGCCATTCTTCTGTCAACGATTCCTCTGCTGTGTCTATCTGATGTTAAGCCTCGCAGAGCCAGCCTGTCCTTACGGAAAGTCTGGGACACAGCGCTGGCTAACTGCTTCAGTACCCGCCTATGACAAGCAAGGTGTTTTGATTGACATGCAGGACGACCAACTACTTAACTCAATGACCAAGTCGGACGTTAAACTTGCAATGAGAAAATCTAAATAACAGGAATCTGGCTGTTTACAGGTCTTGTTAATCTGTACAATGTGTAGGCTACGGTTACTGAATAAAATACATGTTTACATTTAAATTAGCAAATAAAGCACTGCGCTTGTGAGTGACAATGCGAACAGCCAATGGTTATCGACAGTATTACATCCCGAAAGTCCTGTGTGGAGCTTAGGAGGGCATATGCATCAGACGTTCAGCACAGAGTTGCCTATGTGACGTAGTGCTGATGAAAGGAAGAAGCTGGGACTAGCTGATTTTCAGCTCATCATTATCTTTCTCTCCTCTTCCCTTCCATCTGCTTTTCTCCTTTAATTCCTCGTTTTCTCCTCAGGTTCATGGGTCCCAGAGAATAGCAGCGTGCATATTAGCACCACGCCCTTGTTTATAAATGTATGACCTCACCATGGCAGTGAGAGTGTGAAGATATACATCTGTAGACTAGAGCAGAACCGTCTCACGAGGGCCCCATTCAGACCTGTGTGTTTGTCTGTGTACGTGACGTGTGCACGTGCAGCTTGGTGAATTTCTTTTGGTCATGGTCAAATTAAACAAAGGAGTGAAGAAAGAATTATACATCCACACCCACATTTTGGATCGACTTAGAGCAGAGAAATGACCAAATGGAACGATGAGCTCACTCGCGTTGCACTCATAACTTAAAACACATAAGTGGTGTAAGTCTCTTAAAAGTTAGATTTGGTTTGAGTCATGGAAGTGTTGCACAATTGCTGGTTTTGTAAAGTTAGAGCATTGTCTCGGAACTTAAAGCGGTAGTGGGTATTTATTGGCCAGTTGGGGGCACCGTAGAGGAAAGACTGATCACTCTAACGCCACCACAGTCCTCAGATTCACATCCAAACATTATTTCCATTGGAACTGTTGCTAAAAAATTATGAATATCAACCCAGGGATTTAATTGTGTTCAGAAGCAAAACGATAATTATTCTCAGGTATTAACACTACATGGAAATGACCAGGCCAACACAGAATGTTTTGAACAGATTTCACACTGTATGTATTTCGTCTGTGTTTGTGTGTGAACCAGACTCTGGGAGAATCTGACCTCACGACCCTGTTGAGGCAGCTGCTGCCCCTGATGAAGTCCAGAGAGGGGAGCGGAGTCGGTGACTCCAGGCCAGCCGGGCTGGAGTGTGGGCCTGATGAGCTGCTCCTACTGCTGATCTACCTGTACTCCCTGGCAGAGGAGGCACAGCCATCGCACCGCAGCGCCAAGGAAGACGAAGAGGAGCTGGGGCGCCTGGAGGGAGAGCTGATTGGAGCGCTCACCTTGCTCATCACCAGGGAGACGGAACTCAGCCCGCTGTTCCAGAAAGTCACTGGTGAGAGAAAGAGAGAGAGAGAGAGAGAGAGAGAGAGAGAGAGAGAGAGAGAGAGAGAGAGAGAGAGAGAGAGAGAGAG
>JAOEGT010066332.1:0-16802 GCA_025447795.1 Speoplatyrhinus poulsoni
AGGGCAGAGGCTTGGCTATCCAGACGTGTACAATAATACTGATAGACATTTATATATAAAAAAATATACTCTCTCCAGTGGGATAGTGGGGGGTGTGCCCCCGCCACGGGGGGCGCTCGTTCATAACAGGTTTTAAGCAACACATTTTGGTTTTCCACTAGTTCCAGTAACAAAATAAAGCCAGTCTAGATCAGTGACAATTATTTGCCAAGACAAAGTCATGTGTCTGAATGTTTACTATAGCATCTCACATTCCATATTGTACTCCTGGTTAGTGTGTTCTCAACATGTCTCAACATACATAAATATATGCTGAGTTTTCAAAAGCTTTAAGCAAATGGTTTAATAAATAAATACATAATATATATATATAATACATAGCCACCTCTCCTCGAAAGAGAACAGTACATTTTCAAATTGTCCATGTAGGCCATATGCTTGGAATGTAAATGTTATTTTATAATATAATATTCACCAGAATTCAATATTCTGAAATGCATTGCTGGCAGAAGAAGAAACATTTGAACCATAACTCATTATTAGAAAGGTTAGTTTGTGCTGTGTTTCCCATGAGTCCAAATAAATAAAATGCTCTGCAAGTTGTTGCTGAACGTGTCATCTAATTGCAATGCATTGCCATATCTGGCATTGGAGGACTGCGGCTTATTGTGGCCTCAGGGTAAAGGTGCTTTTATGTGTGCTGCGTGAGGCCATTTGGGCCACAGCATAGGTCTACAGTATCAGACTGTTCCCTGTTACCATGGAATCTAGAAACACACTCTCTGTGTGACGTGGATATTCTGGGTGTCATCTACACAGGGTCTCCATGGCAACTACTTGTCTTTCCTGGGAATCTTTCCAACGTAAAACACTACCAGCTTCAGTACTAGTGAAGTAGGCCAAGTCTCTTCACAAGCTACGTTTCTGCCCGGACTCTTGTCTGGGAATCATGTTGAATTGATTTGTGGAAGATTTTTCTCACAAGTTAAAAAAAAACTGAATATTAGCCAAATATTGAATCGCTAATAGGCCTATTGAATTCTACAGTAAGGATTCGCTGTTACGAGTGGTTACAAGTAGCTGTAGGCTACTGTTATAATAGAAACTCCCGCCTAAGCAATAAAGTGACTTTCTGCTGTAAAACACAGCTTTCATCAACATACACTTGCACCTTGTGTCCTGGGTGACCACCAATTCGCCTAGTTATTCTATGCAGCCTGGTAAGACCAGCCAGATTTCACAAACTCCATGATTTGTTCAGTCTAGAAACCGTTGCGTTCAGTCATAGAGACAGTGACAATAGATTAGAATAAAATCATAAGAAGGAAATTGGACCACCTAATACTAGTCAGCACAGCAGTCCTATGATGGTGATTCTCAAGCACAGGCATGACTGAAACAACTTCAACCAATCCAATCAAAGTGGAGACAAATTTACACAATTTTACAAACACAGACTTAATTTCCTCTCAAACCAGCCTCTCACTCTCTGGCCTCTCAAACCAGATGATTGGACAGGTTGGTTTCAATATGCCTACCTTAAGTTTGCTAGGACCAGCAAAATAATGAAGGCACGTCTTCATAAGATGAAAGTCTAGGTGGGGAAATCTCGTTCTTGTAACGCAGTAATGCAGCATTACTTGGATTAGTAATTGTAATAATATTACCGTTTTGGAAATAGTAATTGGTTATACTTCTAGTTACTGAAAAAAGTAATAATATTACAGTTAATAATGACTAGTTACTGCCCCAACACGGTTCATAAATATGTCTTTATAAAGTATTAATATCTGTTATTGTTAAACTGTCGTGGTCTTGGTTACTTCCAGAAGAACCACTGCTAAAGCATTCCTATTTATGGTAATGATTATAGTGGAAGGGCTTTGCTGCTGAAAACCTGCCCAGTAAGCTGCTTTCAGCCATTCTGTAGGCTGTGATAGCTGTGAAGCGCTGACGGACATAACCTTATTATTTGGTTTCCATGGAGAATGTCATGTGCACAGTATAATGATTGGTTAGAGCGTAAAAGAGCTGTGTTTACTAGGGCTATGTCACTGTACTGTACAAACTAACATTGTGTGAAATCCCTTTCAAAACATCTGACACGCCTTATTCCAGGAACCAGCTTCATGACGTACAGTACAGACATTTGTATCTACACAAATCTGCACAGTGTATTATGTAATCCTCTGCTAAGAGACAGTTTGTAGATAGGGTATATTACTTATCGTTCCATTAATAAAATCTCACCTAAATTAAATGTTTCCAGGATCAAGAGAATAATTACTTGGTATTATGAACATTGAGAGGTCTACACGTGAAAAGTCCACAATGATCTACAGTATATTATTTCAAATCAGATTTCAGTATTTGAATGACAGGTGATAGCATTTAGCCAATAAATGCCTATACAGTATTATTTTCTTGTAAAAACACAGATCATTATAGAAACTATGTTTTGTTAAACCCAGGTGTTTGTCTAAATAAGGATTAAGTGGTTTTCTGGTATTGTGTACCATATGTCCTTGCAAAAAATGCAACTTGGTTGATGGAAATTAAAGTTTCACTTGTTGTAATTTATCTTAGTCAATATTTATTTATATTTCTGGGAATGGACAGAAAAGAGGAAAGATATGGGATATATATATGATTTGATTAATAAATGATGCTGACTACATTATTTTTTTAATGGTTATTGTAAGCTTTAAAATTACCTTTTTTTTTTTACTTCACAAATAATAGTTGTTTTCTGTTCGTGCCATCCATCTGTGTACCTGTCAATTCAATAACATGACAGAATGACTTTTCCATGCTTGTAGCATGCATCTAGGTGCAGCTTCTGTGTGGGTGTGCAGACTGAAGCTGTAGTCAGTGACTAAGTGTGGTAAAAAGCCCAAAATTAACCAACCACTTATGCTTAACCAGCAAGTACCCATACAGTAACATGGATATCTAAATATTTTACAATTGCACGAGTTAAATTGTGATTGTAAAATGTTCATACGACTTCCAATGAAGCTGTTTTGCATAGCATTGTCATTCATACTGCAAAGGTTTTGTAATATCTCTACAAGTGGAGATGCATTAACTGTACTGCACATGGAAGCAGAGTACAATACGAAACGTGTGTTGACAGTCAGATGGTCCGGGATATTCCTGACGACACAACAGTGTCACTACTAACCTACATGCAAAATGGTCCATGTCTAACTAAAGCAGAGTATGACTGTATGTGCTTTTATGTTGTATCTCTTCAGACTGCATTAAAAGCCCTTCGAAGGAGAGAAGAACTGCAATCATAAATGAAGGTTCATGGAGGCCTCTTAAGCAAACCTGAGAAGACGTGTATGCATACATCTGGTCCAGACAAATATAAGTAGAGAGTAGGGAGTCTTGTGTAAATATTACAAGTTTTCCAGTAGACCATTCTGAGAGGGCGGGACTTACAGGGACAGGATGACTCACTGCTTCTTACTGGTTGGCTCTGACGCCTGGCATCTGGATACCATTGACTAGGATGCTCTATGGCAACCAGTGGTTGTGGAATTGTCAACACAGTGAGGAACTGGAAGGCAAATCAGGAATTGGCTTCTCCACCTTGTGGGCAGGAACCCTGGCCGGACACAGGCTTATGGGGTGCATGGTCGAAAACTGTTTAGACAGAAACTGTAGTGCTGTACTCACACTGAAATAACTGTTGATTACGCCCGCCTATGAACAGATCTCTACAAAAGATTTGACATTATACTGCAACTGCATAATAGTCAATAAGAGAGAATAAACACACCACATGTAATTAATTAAAGCAAGGTAAGGTCAAAAGTTGTTTCACTCCATAATTGGTCCTTATAAGAAATTAAATTTAAATATATTTGACTGCATATTATGCACCTTGCATGGAAGGCAGCAATCGCCATCAGTGTATGAGTGTATGGGTGAATGTGAGGCAAAATACAGTAAAGCGCTATATAAATGCAGTCCATTTTCCATTAAATGTAGTTATCAGTCATTTTTGGATTACAATCTGATTACTTTTAGATTGCATCACGCATAAACATTTTTCTTTGAAATGCCATCCAAAGCAATTTACTGCATTGGCACGGCAAATCTTTCTGTTTTTGTGATGTTGCGCAGGGGATCATATTAAGTTAGGACTTTATTTCAATTATTGATTGAGTTGATGAAAGGTTAATAAGAGAACATCTGATTGTTTTATGCATTTTATTTCTGCAAACTTCCTTTTTATATTTTAAAGTAGTCCTAGAAATAATCATCAATTTATTTTTTAAATACCTGTAATCTGATTCCACTATTTCAGATGGCAAACCCTGCATATACTGTAGCTGGCTGACTAAAGTCATTGTCTGTCACAGTGTAATGGGAAGTCATTATCAGGACAGCATACTCCTCAGTTCATATTAACTGCCTCCTAGTGTGACAGACAAAGAGCTGTAGCCACAGCTGACTGTACACACTGGTTCTCTGGAATCTCATAACCCAGTACAAGGGAATTTCTCTATAGTGCAACACATGAAATCGTTACTGCTGAAGGGTTTCCGAAGGAGTACAGTAGAATCACACAGAATCACATGAAACCATCACTGCTGAAGGGTTTCCGAAGGAGTACAGTAGAATCACACAGAATCACATGAAACCATCACTGCTGAAGGGTTGCCTAAGGAGTACAGTAGAAACACCCAGAATCACATGAAACCATCACTGCTGAAGAAGGGTTGCCTAAGGAATACAGTAGAAACACCCAGAATCATACGGTTTCAAAAGTTGTATTTGTACATTGTGCAAATGCTACCACAAGACACATATGGCTTTTAATAAGTCACTGATTAAACATTCATAACTGCCAGCACAGACACTATTGTTAATAAAGTCAGAAGGTGATGTCATTCAATCAACTCCCCAATGAAAATGACCCTTTACATAGATGCAAACTATGCCCCACTTTCCGTCTGAATGCTGGTCACAATGGGAAGTTATTGATTATTGATTAGATTATTGATCCTTTACACCTCACCTCTTGCAGGTCTCTAAAACTGGACTAATCTCCACTGGCTGAATGCAAACTAGTTGATCTTGGAAGCTCCTTCCTGTTATATGTTTGATAAAGAGCAGGTTCCTCGTAATATTTGCAATTTGCAACAGATATACAGTACAACATTTCCTGCATATGGTCTCTGTGGTCTTGACAAATTGTTTATTGTGTATATATTATGTATAATCAGTTTTTATTCCAAACCTTTCCTTTATAATATAGGTCTAGAGTAAAAATATAGTTATATATTTGAATACTTATTTATAAGGAGTTTGTTTTGGAAAGGGAAAATAACACACCTACAAAGCTGTCACCACCCAAAGTGATTGCTATGCATGGATGAACGCTAAAATGTTGTCTTTGTCTGAAGTTTAGATGGTTTAGATGAAGCGAGTTCATATTTAGGTCTCTGTTTAAAGAAAATATTTTATTTCCCAGAAGATGTGTATTTACATATTTAGTTGCTTGGCGTGCATGTGTGTGTGTGTGTTCCTGCATACACTGTGGTGGCGGGGATTTCTGGTTATACGAGCCCAACAAATACAAATACAAATACAAATGATGTTGTTCTCAAAGTCTTTCTATTTTAATGTTTGTGGTGGTGTGTAGCTATGGATGTTTGTGTTTATTCAAGTATTTTGTTGTAAACCTTCCAGAGAGTGAGTCACAGTCTGAAGACACATCCTTTTTCTACAGAATACCAACTACAAGCTTGGCTGGTAGCATTTTACAAAGGCAGTTCTGTTGTATTTCATCTGAAGCTGATGTAATAATAGCGATCCTTTGATTCTATGTATTTCTACTGATCATTGAGTTTTCACTAAATATACTTCAAATGCCACGTTCATTTAAATAGAGATTTTAGACAAATGGAATTTAGAAAGTCACACAACAAGAACTTCTTTTATATAAAAATAGTGCTCTTTATTATAAATTATTGAAGTTACTAGAAATATAAATATGTGCAAAATTGTATGAAACTGCCTGTGTCACATTCAACATCTTCAAGCATCTGCAACCAGCTGTGTTGCTGGCAATGTATCACATCATCTTTATAAAAGACAGTCAAAAACAGTTTTCCATTATATCTCACTAATGTAAACATAGTCTTGTTTTAAGGAAAGGTTACATAAGATAAGTCTGGGATGTCCTTATTACAGTATAAGTGACTCATATTTAATACATTCATTAAAAAACATTTTTTGAAAACGGCTATCCTGCTAGGTCACAACTACCACATTTCTTCACAACTCAAGGCATACTAAAGTATAACTCTTAAGAGGTACACCCTGATCTAGCATGGTCTTGTCTGTCTTCTCAGGTAGTCCTCCTGTGTCAACAGGACATTCAGTAATGTTGTCTTATCGTAACCATTGATCAGCATAGGCAAGTTTGGCATTACTCCCTCTGATCTACTGTTATTTCCCAGACACTGCCTGTGTCTTCTTGTTAAAGGCCCTCTATTGGTTGGTACATTCAGAGAGAAAAGTTCAACCTATGTGTAGCACTGCACCCAGGAACTCATTAGCAACCTAAATCTCCAGCATATACATGCCTGGTCAGAAATATTCAGGATCTGAGATTGGCATGCTGGTATAATGGTATGACATGATTGTGTTTTGAGTAATGGGCACAGTCATTAACACCAGTCAGGCTGTAAGGTAGAGTCATCTGAAGGTAATGTGTGCGTGCTTGTCACTACAGCAGCATCACAGTTAGCAGCAGCAGGGGAACGTGTGCGTCATTACATGGTCTAGACATCTGGCTCCGGGCCTTACTTGCCCTTTTCTTAAGAACGTGTATGTTATACAATGAGGGGCGAGAGAATGGTGGCAGTATCTCTTGCTTCCGGTTGGTGGGTCTTCTCAGTGGGTCTTCTCTGGAATGATAAAAAAAACTACAGAGAGAGACGGCTACCCACATCTCTGTGAGAAAGCACAGCAAGCCAGGACTGAACTCCATTGACCTTGCATAGGTACTCCACACAGACACAGTTGCTGTTAGCACACATCTTCTCACTCGCTAGCAAAGAGAGGCAAAGGTTACTTCATTAACCTGTTAAGTCTCTAGATAGGTAGATCATAGTCATTTATGTACTTCTTAATAGGAAGTGGAATGTGTTCTATTGTAGTAGTAATGTCCAGGTGTCCGTTCACTGTTTTCCTGCATAGGTGCTGGAGGGTGGACAGGCTGGAGGAGAATGGCTTTATGAGTTCCAGAGGAATCATTGCCCCTTCAGAGTAAATGTAGTAGGTATTTCCACTGCACGTGTGCCCCACAGACAAGCCTCCTTTGCTCTGGGGCATGTAGTAATGGACCAGCTTTAAGACACAGTCAAAGTGGGGGACAGAATGAACACTTTTGGGGTCCGTCTGGAGAAAAAAAGACCCTGCATCACATTGTATGCGCAGGTTCTTAGTGCCCGCCGCAGTCTTGACACTGAGGGTGAAGAAGTGGCGGTTGTCAGAGCTGTCCCGAATGAGGAAGGTTCCGGTGGGCTCAGACGACAGCATGACATCTGCCTCTTTACCTGTGATTGAACCCCAGTAGAAACCACTCTCTTGGAGTTTTTGAAAAGTTGTGAGGACCATGTTAAACTGCATTTGAGAGGTGAAGGTCTTGCAACGTTCCTGCAGCCGCATACTTGATTTGATGGGGCTGCTGCTCATTGCGGAGTTATACTTGCTGTAAGCTACCATGGCGCTGTGCCCACTCTTTGGACTGCCTGGTGAGCACGGGGGACCACAGAACAGGTGACGAGAAGATGGGATCAACCAAAAGTTCACGATTCCAAGGGGCAGCGATGATGTCTCAAGGTCAGTCACTGCTGTGTCGCCAAGCTACAAAAGACAAAAGGGACAAATTAGACTTATAGCTCTTATTTATTTATAAATCAGTACTCCGAGTAATATGATAGGTGTCTGTTCGACCCATACAGCTCTTAGAGAAAGATTATATTTATTAATTTAATCTAGTAATATAATATAAGAATAAGAAATAGACTAAACCTATAGAAGCAACCCTGTTCACCTGCATTGTAATAACTACACTATTCATTAACCTCGCCAACTCGTGGATATATCAGGTTTAATCACATGGCTTCAGCTGGGGGTTTCAGTCATATATGCTATATAGTCGTAATCGATCTCGTGTTATCTGCCTATTTAATGTTTTCGGGAATTCACTTTTAGATTAACAGTATAGCCTGTAGGCTATACGATAACCCAAACCAGTTCCAGCAAAAATAACGTAATCCTTATTGCGCAATTCATAGAGGTTTATTCTACACTATTAGCGATGTGATCACAGATTTAGAAAAGCAAGTAAAAACAAACAAAGTAAAAGCAAAACATAACATAAAGACGTTTTTAAATTTAAACATTTAGAAAATAATTAAAGATCTTACCTTTGTTTATGATAACCCGATACGAGAAAATGTTTCAGTTGATAAATAAATGTTTGGTTACAACTTCCCAGTGGATGTGTTCGTGTTCTGAAAACGTATTATAATATCCTCAGGAAGTTTCTTTTTGCTTTAATAGTTTGTTCTGTCTAAAAGCTTCACCAATATGAGACGCTCGTTGCTCAGCTGGTAGTGGGCATTTGGCAATGAGAGTTTTGCATTATAATCCTGATGCTCCTCCTCTTTCCAGGAAAGAAACGCCTCTCTAGCACTGTGACAGTAAGTTTTTTTGAAAGATTCCTGGTATGAGAAGTCTCCTCCTCCCCCGTGCTATTCATTCAAAACCAAGTTATAGGGAGGACAGGCTTCAAGCAATACATTGTTTCTTTAGTAGTAAATTTGATACCTCCCTGGTAAACAAAAATATAAACAAACATCAACAATGCATTGATCACATTCAAACATTTTATTAAATATAATTTCCAATAGGACAAATTATAAAACTAGACTGTCTTTAGTGACCATTTCGACACAATTCCAGATTATTAAGATATATTTACTAAAACTAGTGCAATTTGCTGTTCTGCAAAACGTTTTCAATTGTGTCAAGACTGAGTATTACCTAAATTTACCTTAGCTCATTAAAGCTTCTAGCTGCCGGTATCTTCAGTTATTATCTAACATAATTCCGAGGAATGATATATCTAAAGGTAAAACTGAAGCCGTACCCCATGTTACCCATAGAGGGAGCCAGCTTTGCTGGCTCCAACGAATACATACAACGAATGCCTTTTATGAGATCCATTGCTTGACAGCATGTAATTTAGAGTTTACATTGCTTTGGAGATGTCCCTTATTTGCCCTTATTATATTTTTCATAAAATATTTCCTGACAAACAGATCTTTAATGGCGTTCTAACATTTTTTTTAAGGAATTTGTATATTGTAAATCAAATGGTAAAATGTTTCCATATAAAGACATTGATTTCATGGTTAGTACTAGTCTCTTAATAGTCTGTGTTAGCAGTATCATATTGCTTACTGTATATTACTATGAGATTATCAAAAACAAGCTATGGTGACTTGAGACTTACTGAGTGCTCATGATTACAGGTCATCTTTCTTCCTGCTGACTAATCTATGAGCATTATCATTATCATATTAGCAGGTGGTTGCCAAACATTACTCAGGTTAATAAACCAGGCCTTGCCTGTGCACCGTCCAGACCTTGTCTCTTTTGCAGTGGAATGCAGCAACAAGTGAGAAAGTGGCCAGGGTTTGATCACTGTGCAGCCCTCAAGAGCACAAACTTAAAGTGACACTTTAAGTGATATTGACTTTGTAAAACCCATTAATTTTGTTAATATAAGTCCATTCTGTAATGTTTATAAAAATTAAACTATCAGCTTTGAACAAACAATAGTATGATTGAGAGAAACAATTGAAGGCAACGGAGGGTGTAGTGTGGTTCCTGTACATTGAATGCTGTGAGTATTTATATTGGGATGTTTTGATGTGACGGAGATCGAGAGCGTCCGCTCTACAAGGCAGGATAAAACCCATGGGCTCTAGCCTGCATCACCAGAGCGCCCTTTGAGGTGTCGAGAGTGAGGATTAACTTCACTGCACAGTTACCTGCTGGCCACTGTTACACTGGTGCACCCACATGTACAGTAGGATAAAAAAGTAAAAATAGGGAAAAAGTTAAATTAGTCTTATAAATATATTTATTTATTTACTATACATATATAAAGACGACACAATATTTCACACCGAATGTCAGCATGTGGGCTAAATGAAGATCTAAAGCTGTATATAGATATGTACAACTCTAAAGTTGTATCATTGAAGCATTTTACTAAAGTTGACATTTTAGAAGCTAACATTACTGGAGGATTCAGCTTGTCATTTTTGTGGTGTTGGTTTATCCTATCATTAGTTCGAAGGGGAAGGGTTTGCAGGGAAGGGCATGACGCCTTTGTGCCAAACGAGTTTTGGCAAATGCCAGATGTGTGCGCAGCAGTGAGTCAGGTCAGCACAACGAGAGATGGGAAGCATTGGGATATCTGACTTTACACATGCTTCCAGAAAATATGTTGCATCATCATGACACACATTGTCTTTGTGTCCTAATTTTACCATTAGAGTTCAGAATTTAACCAAAATGAAAATACACTGTAATGTTGACCAAACAGTCCTTTGCGACAGAGCAAGAAAAAATAAGAGATTTATTTTTAGTCAGATATTACTCATAAACCCACTTGTCAACACACAAGGGCATAATTTTCCATTTCCAAACATGGGATAATATAAATTAACATGTTATTTTATAAGGCGAATTACCTTGTGTTGTGCTGGACTGCAAGGCAGAGATCCATACTATCCATACTATACATCCATAATTATTCATTGGCACCGTAGCAGAAGCAAGGAAAGCAACACAACAGAAATCCTAATTACAGTTTTTCTTGATTGCTTTGACCTGCTTAAAGAAACTGGGATCCACTCGGTTTTCATCATCACTGTCTCAGCAGAGCACAAGACACCTCTTGCAACTGTGTTAACTCTTTCTCTTTGGATTTACACACTTTCCCACCCTTTTGTAGAACAGTTAACACAGATGTCATTCAAGCAGTCCAAACTCCATTGTATTAGCTATGGTAACCAAACAGAAACCATCTGTTCCTACAGTAGCTATGAGAACCTACTGTACATCAGTATGAAATCACTGAAGCAGTGAAGAAGTTTGACACTCATTCACACAAATCTTCAATTAGCAATCATAAGAGACTGAGTATCAATGGTGTCTATTTCTTATACTCTACAGCAACATAATTTTATACTTTTCTGTTATAGATGTTGGTTGTATTTTCTTAATTGCTTATACTCTAAAATATGTTATTTTGGTTTACATGTATTTTGTGTAATATTTACTGTACTGTATTTCAGTTTTCAGCCACAGTTTGAAAAAAATAATTAATGGAATCAATAACATTTGCATCAAAGCATTTCTGATTCTGGATCCAATTCTTTGCAAGAAGGCACATTTGACATCAAATGTCACTGGCATGAAAGCTACGTACAGTAATAGGCTACAATGACAAGCAATACACTGATTCGCACTGAGTGCTGTATTTTGTATTTTGTTGTCCACTGTGTAATTGTTGATTGGAAGAGCTCATACACTTGTTTGCAAGTTGTGTTGTTTGAAGGCAAAATTTGCTTTTGTTGCATATTTTAAATGTTTTGGCACAGTTAGAGTCTTTTGCAAACAAAATGTGTATTTTTGACGATGAGTGCCACTGTTTCGCCTGTGTGTTAACTGTTTTGAGAATGTGGAGTTTGAGTTGACTGCTGCATCAAAGCAATCAAGAAAAACTGTAACACCGACTCAATAAACCAACATTTTCATTGCAGTGATAGTAGCCTATCGTTTAACACCAGTTAAACGGTAGTTTAACACTTGTATAACAGCTACATGTGTCAATAACAGGGTCTTACACCAATCACGCTAAGCAGACACTCCACCTGGTGGAAGAACACGTGTACAACAGGTAGGGGTCAACAAGTCATACACAACATTGTTAGCTAACAAAGTTTTGGCTTTAGTTTTATAGAGGCAGAGCTGATCCGAACAGAGAAATTAACAAATAGACGGATGTGTTTTTTTCAGTTTTTTGGTTCGTTTTAGGGGATAAAATTATTAGATAAAGAATAATCAAAGCACTTCAGTTAATTGAAGTGTTATGTATTAAACAATGTTTATGGTTGTCATCATTTTATTGTGATTAATCACCAGCTTTACGCACATGTTTGTAATTATTATATTTTTTAATTAAATACAAACATTTGCATAAAGTTGGCATATGTTGTTAGAAAAATATAACACATTTTGATCAGGTAAAAATAGTTATTAATCCCAATAATTTATGTAATGTGTGATTAATCGTGATTGAACTCTCACAGGACTTTTTTTAATATATTTATTATGTCTTATTTAGACCCCTGGCAGTCAGTCCACTGGACCCCGTTAAGAAAACTGCAACGACTTGATTGGGACTGTTAATAATGAGGAGGAATGTGTGTGTATGTGTGCGTGCGTGTGTTATCTAACACAATATTGATCCTAGAGATGACCTGTCTGCAACTAGCCAAATTTCACAATTTACTAATCTGAAGACAATTCGTTAAAACCATTACTAAAACACGACCAATACAATTATGTAATAGACCTAAATAAAATAAAAAATAGGCTAAGAAGGTAAACACGCATCATCTTTTATTATATGAACTCCAACTGAAGGCCGTGCAGATCAATCGAAGGCTGGCTTTACATACAGTAGTTAAACTTTAACGCAGTCACCGTGTAAAGCCAGCGTAAACTGATGTTGTCGCTAACTTTAGACAAACAAACTGACTTTATCATACTGATCAACTTGGATTCAATGTATCGTTACCACACTAGACAGAAAACAACTTACATTATTCAAAGGTTATACACCATTTCATCCAACAATGACATTATTTGATTAATAATAGTTAGCCTACTTTACTTTCTGTAACTCCACCTGCTACTAAATAGAAATACTACTGTTGCGTCTACTAGTAGAGTAGGCTACTTTCCCATGCGATTCAATAGTCTTCCCCTTTAGCAATAGCGTAATTCGTGCTCACACATTTATAGAAATAAATGTATGTGGTTTACGGATAAATAGCCTGCAAATCACGGACCTACCGTTTAACCGAAGATCAAAGGCGCGGAGAGCTTCGTGGTGTTCAGACAAAAGCGGCGATCGCTCCTCGTCTACCATGGCGCCTCACCCAGCGACCGCAGTAACAACAAGTCAGTGCCCACTGCCAGTCAGAGACCACTCCAACCCGGGCAGAATGTATGTAGTAGAACTGTAGGGTAACACGCTCAGTTTGAGACTCACATGACTACACACGGAAGAAGGAAGGGAACCCAAACATTTGTCACATGACACGTCCCGAGGTGACCGATCATGTTCAGAAGACAAAACGTTAACTACGTTTAATTAAATTTAAGGCCAGCCACCACCCTCTAATATGTTTTTTTCTTTTTCTTTTACTCATGACACTTTGCCTGGTGAAAATACAAATAAACACAATATATGCTTGTATTACATGTATTATTTATTTAACAGTTTGAATATGCAAATTAGAAAAACGTTCTTAAATAGCTAATATCCCCTCAGAGCAAAATGCCATTAGTGTAGCCCTTTGAACCTAAACTCGCTTTTTCCAATTTCTTTAAATTACATCACTACTTTACACAACTCAGCCTTCTTCAGATTCCCTGGATATTCTTCCATCATATATATTTTTTTTAGTTTTTAATTCTATTGGCCCAATATTGCCAGACTGATTATCTCTCCATTTCCACTGGCACATTACCTAGCCTTTGTAAACATGCTAAAAAAACACATTTAGATCCGACCTTACCTAATAATTATTGACCTATACAAGTTGCTTCTTGTGTTCAATTTGCTGGAAAAGGTTGTAGATAAACCCAGACAACCCAACATTCTGGAACTCATTTCCGGGAGTACACAACCGCTTTCAATCAGGTGTCATATAGTGTGTGTGTCATTTAGTTATATAGTGTGTGTATGTGTGTCATATAGTTCTGTGGTGTGTGTGTGTGTGTCATATAGTTCTGTGGTGTGTGTGTGTCATAGTTATATAGTGCGTGTATGTATGTCATATAGTTCTGTGGTGTGTGTGTTTGTGTCATATAGTTCTGTGGTGTGTGTGTGTGTGTGTGTGTGTGTGTGTGTGTCTGTGTGTAAGTAAGCCCCAATAACTACTGCAGAAACTACATCTACAACTGATGCCCCAACAACTACCACATAAGCTACAACTACTACTGATTCCCTAACAACTACCACAGAAACTAGAACTACCACTGCTGCCCCAACTACTACCACAAAAGCTACAACTACCACTGCTGCCCCAACAACTACCACATAAACTACAACTACCACAGCTGCCCCAGCTACTACCACAGAAGCTTCAACTACCACAGAAGCTACAACTACCACAGCCACACCAACTACAACTGCTGCCATAAAAACTACCACAGAAACTACAACTACCAAAGCTGCCCCAACTACTACTACAGAAGAAATAACTACCACAGAAGCTACAACTACCACTGATGCCCCAACATCTACCACAGAAGCTCCAACAACTACTACAGAAGCATCAACTACAACTGCAGCCCCAACTACCACAGAAATCACAACTACTACCACAGAAGCTCCAACAACTACAACTGCAGCCCCAACATCTACCACAGAAACTACATCTGCTGCACCAACAGCTACCACAAAAGCTCAAGCATCAATTTTTGTTCCTACCCTCACCTATAGAAAAATAAACTTTACATTTGCTAAACAAACAATTACGCTTGCGAATCAAACAATCTTTACGGTTGCGTAAAAAAAAAAAAAAATGCCAATAAGCATTGTTACAACAAAGGAATAATCTACCATACACACATTTCCTTACTAATGTGTTAAGTTTAAATTAAAAGCCTCAGTTGGCAAAGTATTACTTTTGTGAAGGTGCTTTTATTGTCACACACACATACATGTTGCGAAATTCAACCCCTGCATTTAACCCAGGCTCCAGATTGGAGCCAGTGTCTCTGGTCAACAGCACTGACTGGAGGGTGAACCTAACATGTTTTTAGATAGTGGGAGAAACTGGAGCACCCGGAGGAAACCCACGCAGACACGGGGGGAACATGCAAACTCCACACAGAATGTAATTTTCAAATCAGTGCAACACGCAAGTAAAGTGCTTCACTAATATGTACATGCACATGTTGTAAGTGATGTAGTGCTTACAATTCCCAAATAAAGATCACACAGAATGGGCGGTTCTTCCCCCGGCATCATTGGTTAAATATCTGTCATGTTTCAAAACAGGCCGATCAGGTCACAATGTACCAATATGTCTCACACAGCGTGTCAATCATCTCAACCTCCTATACACACACAGCAGAGAACATGGCGGTGCTGATGTTATAAAGTTATGCTTCTTATTCTTAAACTAATAACACAAAGTAATATCTTTTTGGCCTAGTTAAAGTAAACATTTGGAGGATTTGCTTTGGTGGACTAGCTACTAAATTCAAAGGTTTGCATACAAATTTTCTGTGAATGTATCAGTGATTTAAGAGAGAGACTTTGATGAAGGAAACCTTTTAGGATATATTAATCCAGAAATCCAGTAAATTACAGGGGGGACAAACTTTCTAGCATTATACATTATGATTGCATTCTGTCACCCTCTAGTGGAAAGACAATGTATCGCCTGTGGTTGACTAAATGTGGCTGCAAGGGCTCGAAAGTGGCTGCAAGGGCTCAAAAGTTAAAGCGATTGCAATACTGCTCACGCTGCTCCGATCAATCTCCCGCTTCAATAACCCCTCACTCGCGAACAAGACCCCGAGGTAATTGAACTCCTTCACTTGGGGTAAGGACTCATTCCCTACCTGGAGTAGGCACTCCATCGGTTTCCGGCTGAGAACCATGGCCTCAGATTTAGCGGTGCTAATTCTCATTCCAGTTACTTCACACTCGGCTGCGAATCAATCCAGTGAGTGCTGGAGGTCACGGGCCAATGATGCAAAACTATAATAACCTGTGGGATGGCATCCCATTCTTCAACCAGCGTTTGTCGCAAGTCAGCCAACGTGGTTGTTTTGGTCACTCTGGCCCAAGCTGTTCCCGCAATTGTTCACATATTTCCTTACTTTTTGTGCATAGTTTAAATAGCCAGTTTGATTTGTCATGACGTAACAACCATGCTGCTGTTGCTCGTGCCATGTGGCCATGCTCCAACACACCTGCCTCAAATAAATGCCATTATCAGGCCTCTGCAGAGGCTGACCCATTCATTTAAATCTGGTGTGTTGGAACAGAGAGAAATCTCGGACATGCAGGGCAAGGGATGGGACAGGCTTAGCCTGGGGCGTTACTTTGGGAAAGAAGCAGAGAGTTGTTATAAAGAGCTAGCAAATGAGTTAGTAATGGAATTGAACATTATAGTCATATAATTTGCAAGACGAGTTCCACAACATTGTTCATGATTATGATGACAAATGACGTCATTTGCTAAAAGTAGACAATCATTTTAATTATTAGTCATTTGGTCAGAACACATTCGTCATCTGTGCCATGTGATACAAATGTGTATCCACCCCTCTCAAGGACAAATTAAAGGTTTTTGTAACGCTCCCCTAGTCTCGCCGGGGTAGCACGGCCGGAGATCTACCCACATCCCCAGCGCCTCACGCCCACACGTGCGATCAGGCAGATT
>JAOEGT010066343.1:0-16802 GCA_025447795.1 Speoplatyrhinus poulsoni
CAGACAACACAGCCCTCAGGTTCATAGGGGCACCCAAACCTCTCCACCACGATAAGGTGATGGTTCCCAGAGAGGTTGTGGAGTTCCCCAAGGCTCCATTCTGGGACCTCTTTTGTTTGATATATATACATGCTTCCACTTAAAAACCATAACTCTGCTGACAACACGCAGATCTGTATAATTATATCACCAGACGACTAGTCTGATACAATTGCTGAGCAACTGTATTGAAAAAACCAATGACTGGATGCGCCTAAACTTTCTTCAATTTAATAGACAAAACTGAAGTAATAGTTTTTGGAGCAAAGGAGAAATGTCTAAATATCAGCTCTCAGCTTCAAACTAGCTTCAAACTAATCTTACACACCACAAACCAAGCCAAAAATCTTGGTGTAGTTATGAACTCAGACCTAAATTTTAGCATATCAAGATGATTCGGCCTTCTATCACCTAAACAAATCTATCGAGGATTAAAGGAATTGTGTCTAAGCAGGACCTTGAAAAACTTGTCCATGCATTCATTTTCAGTAGACCTGACTACTGTAATGGTATTTTCACCGGTCTCCCTAAAAAAAATTAATTTAAATAGAAAATATTGATAGTGGTATTGAGAAAGACTCGGATCATTACACAGTCTCGAAAATGGTATCGATATCAATAAAAGTGATTGATCCCCATACCTACAGACAACACACATCACTGCCAGGCAGCAACATCTACATGCGCCCCCGGAACTCCCTAGAGAATGCATTGCAGAGCCAACATTTTGTAAAAACCCAACCTACCCTACTCTCTCTCTCTTCCTTTGATGGTGCGTCGCCCAATCGCCCTAAGGAACAAACCGAGGGAGAGAACCAGTGCAAGTGACATTTTGGGTGAAACAGACGTGTATATATATAAATTTAAAGCTCTTGATGAGCTCTTTCTACTGCCAAAAGTAGGGATGCACCGATTGCATGTTTTCCTGACCGATTCCGATTACCGGTTTTTGTCAAGCCTGTCCGGCCGGTTCCGGTTTTAACCGATTCCGATTTTATTGTTCAGCTTGGTCATTTAGCTGCAGATTTGAAATGTACTCACGTTTTAAGCCAGCACTCGCCGTCATAGGAATTTGTTGACGGTCCCTTAACCGCCAACGCTCGTTTGTCGCTACCAGTAGGATAATCTACACGCTGTATCGCCACCTGCGAGTCATCCAAACAGAGACAACATGACATGTCGCGGTACGGTAAAGACTGGCTGTGAAGTATGCTACCATAACTGAAAAATAAGACACTTTTTTTCAGTGAGATGAACAATAGGTTACTACACAAATGGTTTTGCTCTGTTTTACTTCCTAGGTAATGATGCGATTGAAGTGTGTATTCTCTGTATAAAAATACAATAATCTTACCTACGACTTCACATCTTCTTTGGACACACATTTTAATTTCCACACCAAGAAGAAATGTGTAAGTAGTTACCGGAACACAGACCGGCCGAAATGATTTGAAAAACCGGCCGGTTGCCGATCGCGGGTTTTGGAGCAAAACCGGCTGGTTCCGATTGGTGTCCGGTCAATCGGTGCATCTCTAGCCAAAAGGGCACAAGTGAATTCTTCTGGATTTTTATTTTAAACTGTATGTGATGCTTTTTTCATATTGTCATCAGATGGACCCATGCATTTAGATTAAATGTTCGTACCAAAAAGGCGCATGTGAATTTTGAAATGTTTTTTACACCCCTCTGGTTCTCACCCCTCGATACCGTCCCTGCTTCTGATATACAAGTTTGTTGCTGGCAAACATCTGAAATTGGCTTGCGGTTTCTTCTTTTCCTATTAAAACAGGAGTTTTCAGTCATGCACTATATCTGGCCAAAATCACACAGGTTTTCATTCTTAATCAATATAACTGGCTGATTGTGTTAACTCTGCCCTCCTTCCCCTTTGTCTCTAGTACTGCTAATCAGTGAAATCAGCGGATTTACTGATTGAGGGGAAATATAACAGTGCATTGTAAGAACTCCGCTGGCCCATGCCTGGGCATTTCCCTAAGGAGCTGCCAAGTGCCAACCTATTGTTTTGACATGATGGCATTCCTACACATGGTCCTCAGTATGAATTTAAAAATGTGCTTATTCTATGAAGGTATTATTAGTGCAAAACATCTGAGCACCTGTGACAGTGAAGTTGTAGTTCTGCCTACAGTAGAATGTAGGCACACGTGTGTATCAGTAAATTTGAAGTCACAGAGATAAATGTTTCAGGAGTTGCAAACTCCCACAAGAACAACACAACAGTTGCACCTTCTCTGCAAATTCTCAATTGCATGTGCAATGAAGAATATGAATACATCATATGGGGTTATATCAAGCTACCGCTCTCTCTCTCTCTCTCTCTCTCTCTCTCTCTCTCATCAGATTAGTGCATCCCATAAACTCATAGCCAACATGATAGCGAAAGGGAAGGCACCACTTCAGCTACACCACATTTAAGGCAGATGAGGACGTGTTTACCAGTAACACTAGCTGTACAATGTATGACCAATATGGGCCTAGCTTTACAGTATGTTTGCTACTGTACACGCCCTAACCCTATTTGGCTGTTGTACATAGCAAGGTTCATCTACAATTAAAGCTTAGTTCAGAAGAAACATAAAGAAAGCCACTTCACAGTAAATTGACTGCAACTAAACCACTGGGAACCACAAGGCAAAAGAAGAGTAAACGCATTAAGAAAATATACATTAAAGGTCTCAGTATATTGTCCTTTCTAAATAGTATGGGGAAACCTGCGGTGCAGTTCAAAAAGTAATAAAATAATTAACATGTTTTTGCAGAAAATGTCTATCACAGGCCAGCCTTCCGAGATGGCTAAACCTAATTTGAATAGAACAGCCATTCCTGAAGGTATATGCTGGTCATGTGATGTGGCATAGCAGAGAGCCAGACATTCATCATTGTTATGAATGCTATCATGGGATTTTGCATGAGACACCTCTATATTAGTTGTTTTTTGCTCATATTTTTACAGCTTCTATTTTAAAAACAAACACAGAAGCAAGACACACATGGAACTGGGAAACTAGTTTAATTTCTGCATTTGTTTCTGCCATGTGTATTACTCCCTGCTGCTATGTCTTCTATCTTTTTAAGCTCATGAATCATGAAACAATGGCTTGCTTCAACTGCACTCTTTTGATGAAGTAAAACATTTCTGGAATGAAACTCCTAATTAATTTAATATTATCTCCATTTTCTTTTCATAGTGTGGCAAGGATAGCTAACAAGTGATTACAGGCATTGTCTCTGTAAAGGCATTGGCTGTAGCTATTGCAGTGTCCTGCTGAGTGAAAATGGTTGTAAATGTCATGCCCTTTGCAGACATCCTGCTGTAAATAGCATTGTGACAAAGCCCACCTGAAGTCATTGCCGAATGCCACGCTTGATAAGCGCCCTGGTTTTAGATTGATAACAGGGATAATTCATATACTAGCACGGCTTGTATAGATGTGAAATGCTGATCTTTTCCATGCTGGTTTGAGTACATCCTCTAGCACATTGAGACATTGCCTGTGCTATGGACAAACTGAGGACACTGGTGTGGGGGGTGTAGGTGTACATTAAAAAACATTATTTCAAATAATTCTTTCATAGAAAATGCATTTCTAAGCTATCTGTCAGAGCTCCCCCAGATAACATTGCCATCTGAAAGTGCTAAATAATGTTTCAAAATGTTGTTGTGTTTAAAATGTGTGTCTTGATATGGTTGTAATGCATATTATGTGGAATCTTGTGAAGACATGTTTACAAAAATTGATAATAAAGTTCTATCTTATATTATCTTATATTCTTGTTGAAATCGTAGTTTATGGAAAGGAGTATTTTGAGTAGACTGCTCTTGGTTGCGGAAATGCTGTGAACACACTAGTTTTGCAATAGGACTTCAGGGATCCCTGTCTGTCATAGATCATTCTAGATCGCTGAAATGGTCCTGGAAAGGTCCTGGACATTATTCTCTAGAAAATAGCGGGGAACCATACTGTATATGTATTCAGAAGATATAAATAAATTGAGAAATGTCTCAGTAGTGGCTGACACAGGAGGATTAATTTACAGAAACATTATTAAATTACACAATGTTTTGAAAATATCATCACTTGGTAACCAATAAGTGTACATTTGTGACAGCACACAGGTCTTTGGATTTAACCATTGCTGCTTGATTTGATATAATGGCATTAGCAAACAGCCAGAATGTGAAAAATTACATCTTGACACCAACACACAACTGCAAACAGAAACGCTTGTGTTAATGGATGGCAGGTTCCACCCATCTGCTTTAAATTGTAGAGAAACTTAACATTTATAGCAAAAGGTTGATAAAAATCCAGCATGAATTTCATGATTGTCCAGACTAGGGTTGGGTACCCGAAACACGGTTGCAAGTTGGAACCGAATACAAAACTGCATGAAACGGGTACCCTTAAAATAGAGTTTCGGTTCTGCTAGTCTTTTCCAAAATGCAATTTAGTTATTAGAAAGAGCTTTAGCTATAGCAATCTGCCTATCACGCTGTACACGTCATCGGTGCAGTGTATTTCAGAACCTAGCATACATTTACATTGACATAGTGTGAAAGATGGATCCCGCTAGCGGCTAAACGGTCAAAAGTGTGGCCTTTAAATAAAGAAAACGGCGACAAGGCAAGTTGCCCATTTTACCTTTATCTGCCAGCAACTGATGCACGACGGCTGAAATAGTGTCAAGTAAGCTGACAAATTTTACTTAGTTGATAAAGCAAGCATGCCAGAACTGACAAGACACGTCTTGTGTACCTATTGAGGCATCTTGTTTCTTTCCTAACCCCCATCCATCAGATCACTTCCATATGATGAAAACATTCACAACAAACAAAATCACACGAACCCTCTGCTCCGGCTCTGCCGGCCAGTATTGGCTGAATGCGCCATGAGCACTAGCACATAACCAGGTAGAGCTTAAGTCACGCTAAAACAATTAATATATTTTTCTAGCGTTATGAGCCTACGTTTTATTTTTATTTCTACATTTTATTACACTAAGCTTTGTTAACAATGTGTGCCACCACTGATTTAAAAATAGATTGTATTTTTGCTCTCTGAACAACAATAGGCCTATGCCTACAGTAGTTAACTCAAAAGGTTGACAACGCATTTAACATTGTCCAGGTCATTACATGATAATAAACTGAATTATCAGAAGAAAGAAATTCACGAAATGAATGAGAATTATACAAACTGGATTAAATTCTAAATGGGAAAGGAGATATTAAACAATATTAATACTGTAAGTAACATATTGACATACAAGGTCAGCTTTGGTGCACGTAGGCCTAAATGTTAATGTTATAGTGTTCTTGAGTTCAAACCAGATGGTAAACATGTGATTTGTTAATTTACTCACCTTAACCTCAACTGTTCTTATATAGTTATATGCTGTATATTTACAGTATGTAATTATAATAATTAAATGCATTAACATCTATCCACATTTAAAAAGTCTGTTCTTGTATCTTATTTTTATAAATTAAGGGAAAATGAAACCTTCCTGAATCCTGTCAATGTCACCAACATTGACATTGATCGGACTGAATATAGCCTAAATGAAAAGTTATGAAATGTTTCCTCTTGAAATATGTTGTATTTCTTCAACCAAAAATATTGGAATCGGAACCGGGAATCTATAAGAACCGGATTCGATAAGCGGAATCAGAATCAGAACCGGAATCGATTAAATTCAAACGATACCCAACCCTAGTCCAGACTGGTTAGTGCTGGTGCAGTGCTGGTCCAGGCTGGTTCACACTGGTTAGTCCGGGTGCAGTGATGGTCTAGCTGGTATATCAGCACACCAGCAACCACCATGGGATGCTGGTAGACCAGCAAACAGCATGGGATGCCGTGGTACCAGCAAACCAGCATTCCATGCTGGTTTCAGCATGCAAAACTTATCTTATTCTGATGACCAGCAATGCTGGATTTCTTTTAGCAGTGGCAGGAAAACATTGTTGCTTTCATTGTGTGGCAGCATATGGGATAGAAAATACTGATGACATGCAATGTTAGCCTCCTGGGGCAAAAAATAAATAAATCCATTCTTCCACTGGAACCGGCTCATTTATTTTGATTTTCTCAAAAGCATTCCTCTGATGTGACTACACACTGAAGATGATGTACTTGTAGTATGCATTAGTACTGTAAGTTACTCAGGTTTGCACTATACGTTAACAGTGTTTCATTATATACAATTTGGATTCAAATGTATCACAACTTTACAACAAGATGGAGTCATTTGAGATTACAAACTACCAGTTGAAATAGAATTGTAGACACATTAGATGTATGTTTTTGAAGAACAATGGAAGTCAATGGTGGATGAGTGCAACTGTGAGTTGCTGGTCTGGCTTCTACAGTACGACGAATAAGGAGCTAATTCATGGCATCTTCTGGAGGACTTAAAGGTATAGTCAGTGATTGTAACTTATGATAATATATTTTCAAATTTAGAAAATATTTTTCTCAGCCTGCTAGCTGCCCATTTTGTGTGCGTGCTGAAAAAAGAATCTGGTGTTTCTACACAGCCCTGGCTCTCTACATAAGAAAATGGTGCACACCGCACCACACAACACTTCAGTCTTGGCAATGCGGTTCAAATGTGTGGGGCGGAGCTTCTGAGGGATCACCCCCCATGGCATTAAGGGAGAGGTGTCTTGTTTTGTTTTTGGTTTGAGTTCAAATATCAACAAGCAAGAACAAGAAGGTAGCTATTTTTAGCACAATATTTTGCCATTCTAATTTGCATTATCGTCCTTGTGAATAAAAATACAAACCCATTCCAAGAACTACTGTAGTTCCTGAATCTTTGCAGATAAATTACAAATGTGTTCAGATATAGGCAGTTGTTCACCTTGGTGCGACATGTTCACTTCCAGATCCAACTCGCTCACAAAAGTTAGTTCAGGCATTCAGTGCCAGGAGTTATTCAAAAGAAAAGTTCACATTCTCGTCACATACTGTAGGAGCTCTCAGTCTCAGGTCTGTAGATACCCTGGCTGGGTTTTTCTTTTTTCTTTTGGTTGTTGTGGAGTTCCAGGGATGGCATTTAATGTTCCACACATTTCAAAGAGGCCTGGTTCAAAGAAGCAACCCCCCACCACCCCACCCCATCGCCTTTCCATTCCTGTGGCCAGCCTGGCACACTACTTGCACAGCCCCCATTAGCACTGTACTGGTTTCCCTCTAGAGGCCGGAGCAAGAGGAAGCCTCATACTTTGAGGTTTTGACAGCTGGAACTTCTGTTATACATCCATGACACTTCTGATCTGTATCCTAAGGGGTCTTCAGCATTTCTTCCTGTGTGTGCACATGCGTGCGTGCGATGTACAGTAGTATTCAGGTACACAGGCTGGTAATTGCTGTGTGATTCATTTTGCCAGAATGTGTCTACCTTGTCTTATGACAATGAGAGAGAGCCATTATCCACTCTACCCTGTTTGCTTTTAGAATACAAACACGTTTGCCTAAGTGATAAGTCATCACTTAGTAACTGACGGTGTACAGACAGCACACAGGTTATTAGATGATTACTGTATACTCTCTTTAACCACTGTTGTTGGATATATTTGTTATAAAAGCATAAGCCAGAACATTGAAAAACATAACGTGGGCTAATGTTCCTGCAAATAGCATCACTTAAGAACTGCAAACAGAACAACTTTTGTTCTGTTTGCAGTTATATGCATCATATTGTTACTATTTACAATCAGCCCTAATAAATAGGAATTAACATAAAAGCAAAAGCATTATTACTTTAGAATATGTGTGCGTCGATAAAGGCTTGTGCGTTGAGTTGCGCGCAAGTTCATACTGTGGTGCGTACCTGTGGCAGCACACGTGATAGAAAACCCCAAGCACACATGCAGTGTTGGCCTTCTCAGGCAAGCCACACGAATGGGTCTAGTCAACTTGGCACTGAAACAAATCGTCTCACGAACCATCTCCAGTCCATTCAGCTCACGACTGATGTACATGCCCTGTAGCAGCAGCCACAGCAAGAGCCTGGGGTTTGCGTCTACGCCGTGCGGAAAAATCGCTTAATCTTCTCTCACAGCCTAATTCTGTCAGGGTTGGTATCCTATTTATGTTTAATAGAGAGAACTGAGAAGGCACCTAGCACACAAAAAAAAAACAAATAAATCCAGTATAGGGTGTGCTCTAAAACTGTCAGTATAAGCTTATTAGAAATAGTTTGTAGGGGAGGGATGGAAGTACATGGAGGGGGATGTATGCATTTAGTGTCGTGTGGCGATCGGAAAAATGGAGATGGATCTCATTTCCTTGAGCTATTGGAAGAGCAGGCTGATAAGCAGCCCGTACTATGGCTGCTGTGGCTCTGGGGATTGTGGGATAGGCGGTGTGCAATAAGAGTGCACGCCAGGTTGACTTGCGCTCTCTGGATGAATAATGCACGAGGAGAGCTGCATCCCCAGTGCTCTTTAACGGGCGGCCGTCCAGGGAGCGCATCTAACAGGACAGCCGGAGGCTTAAGTTGTCTGTTGTCACTGTTCCCCTACCCACCACAGAGGGGCTGATAGACATGAGATATTTACTCATTTGTGTGTGTGTGTGTGCGCGCGCCTCTTCGTGATGTTCAGGCGAGAGCACAAGTTGTTTTTCTTGTCAATTTTTATGAGTGTTTTATTTGTGTTTGTTTTGTATTTGACAGTAGGGGCTGCTTAGTGACTATTGCTCCTTCCTCTGCATCTGAAGGTGTTGACAGTCTCCATGTTCTCCTTTACCGAGCTAAGTGTGTCATTAAAGCAAAGGCCACATATTAGACAGAGGACATTTTCCACATTTCCTTTCAGCGGCCCATCAGTGATGCTTCACACCCACGCTGTCTCTCGATCGTTGATGGATTGACTGAATCTATGAAAAATCGACAGCTCCCAGAGTGTGGTATCCATTGATTATTCTTCGTAGTTACTGTATCTGCAAGGTCACTGATTATTCCCCGTGCAAGGAGCACTCATTTTGCAGACACGTTGAAACAAATGGCGGAGAATACACACCTGGGAAGTGCAGCTGAATGATTCCGTCTATTTTGGTGACCGGGTGAAACACATGCTATACCATGCCTCGGATCTGATGAGCCGTTAACATTTTATGGCCGTCCCAGTCAAGAAGGCATGCTGCCCTAAAGAGTCAAATGAAGGCCAGGTGCAGTTATACCACATACCTTGAAGTTAAATAAGATGGCATAACATAATACAGCATAGCACAGTTAAAACTTTACAGCAGTTAAGATTCCATATCTCTTTCAATTCTTTAGTGGATGGAAACTATTCACTTTTGTCAATTATTTAATCCAATCGATAGCTTGGTTGTTGCTATATCAAAAACACAGACTTGTTTTCTTTTTCCAGAGTCTCAGAAACATAATTAAGAATAAAATGATCCCAGTCTAAGCCTAACATGAAATTATACTAAAAGGAGTCAGTGGTCTGATAAATTCTTCCTGTGTAAGCAATTTTTTTTAATTACCGCAATCATTGCTTCCTTGACACGTGAATACACTGTGAGCTAGTTATTTCCTCTTTGAAGGGGCATATCTAAGTTCTCATTTAACAGCAGTATAAATAGAGCATTTAAATGGTATTTTACTACTCATCTTTTGGTTTAACTTAATTTGTGTTAATATTAAAAATGTAATAATGATTTGACTTAGTATTTAGTAAACCTATGAAGTCATGTGTAACAGTCTGTAGTACCACCCGGTACTTTGCTCTGCCACACAGAGAGCGAATGCTCTACAATGCACGCCACAAGTGTCACAAGCTATAATGTACAGTATGTCGCCAGAGCATCCTTGAAGTGTCGAAGAGTGAGATTATCTAGCTGCATAGTATAGTAATAGTTTGCTTTTCCAAAGCCAGAGAGATACCAGCATAAACACACAAATGAGAACAGGACATGTATCAAAGGAATGTGTTTAAGCTTCCAAACCTGACTATTAAGCGGAAACTAACTTTACATTATTATTCTCTCTTTTTTAGTATTGTTTTTCCGGTTGTGTGATTATGAGATTCAGATCAATGTGAGAGAATTTCTGGCGCTTAACAAATGTCTAAAACAAGCCAAGATAATGAAAGTTATAGGAAGTCATAACTAAACATTATCTTAAAATAAAACGATGTACTTCCTTACCCTGTTGTGTAAGGACATTGTTGTTCCTGTAGTCATTCACGTGAATTGTCAAGATCGATTGTGCTTAATGATTGCATTGAGACAAGTGAAATTCTATTGTGAATAAGATACTGTAGCTCTCAAAAGCATTTTGTAGTTATTTATGTCTCTGTGATGTTTCAGAACTATTATTGAGAAATGTGCTATTATGTCCTTTGGAATATCTCTCATTGTTATCGTAAACACCATTAGACTACATGCCAGTTGCAAATACCCTACTTTACAGGGCAGGCATAGCAACAGTCGGGTTATGCTACATGTGAATAATTTTTTTAAATTCCTACATTTAGTTTATTGTTCTTCCCCAAAAGTGTGTGTGTGGGGGGGGGGGATTGAGGACCCTATGAAACTGGAGGGGATGTATCCCCCCATCCCCATCTCATTCTGTTTCTGTTTGTTGTATAACAAGAAGCTACTGGAAAAAGTGTGGCAGCATGTGGACTTCTAACAATGTAAGCTATATGAAACGTCCATGAAACACCCACTAATGCTTTAATAGCTCCCTGATAATCCTTCCATTTCACCAAAACATCAGCGCATGCATGCCTTTCTTCCAAACGCATTCCCTTTTGGCACAATGCGTTGCCTTGAAGATGAAATCGACATCATAAAAATAAAACCCCCTGTGGCCACAACTGCTGTAGAGATTGTATTTCCCTGTGCGTACGTGGGGATGTATCAATCTCTCTCTCTCTCTCTCTCTCTCTCTCTCTCTCTCTGTCTTGTGCTTGCATTATCTCCTCTCTATCACTGAAGGGTATCAAAAGAGATTACACGCAGATTGGCCTTTCCCAGCCCACCCTTTGACAGACCATTACTCCGCAGTGTAGTAGCAATGTAATGGTATGATTACTAATATCCCAGATGTACCAAACAACCTTGGACCAACTGCTGTGCCACCAGCACATGCAGGAATCCCCTAACCCCCATGAGTATTCTATGCTCTGGTGAAGCCTAAAAATGGTGTGTTTATCTTTTGGTTTGTTAATGTATTTCTCCAGCAAAGCCAGGGAGTTTTCATAGTGTAGCATTCCCTTGTGGGAGTCTTAAAATATGACTTATTATAACTTTCACAAGCTCTCTTTTCTCTTTTTCATCTGTCAATCTATTTGTGTGTGTGTGCATTTGCGGTCCCTTACAGTATGTGGCTGCATGTGTGCGTGCGTGCACCTGCATGCCAGCATGTGCGCACGTGCGTATTGCTTTTCCATATAAGACCCCTCTGCCCTTCTATCTTCTCTCTGAATCACTCAGATTGACCACACCAGCAAATGCTACGGCCCCCTGCATTTGTCTGCTTTATTTACTTGTTTACTTATTTACTTGTTTGTTTTCTGACGTGCGCCCAATTGAGAGCCGGTTGTTGAGAAAAGGTGTTTCTAGTTACCGGCCCTACAAAAGGTGAAACTAAATCAGTTAATGTAGCAGTGGTGTATGGTGTATTGAGAACATTCAGTAGATATGTCTTCTGTATGTTGCATGTACTGTATAGAGATAGATACAGTATGTTGTTGGTGGGGGGAGGGAAGATGAATTGAAAACCGTTGAACCATAGCTTTGCAGTTGTCTGTTGTGTGTGTGTGTGTGTGTGTTTACGTTTTCAGTTGCCTCTGCTTTTCTGCCCGTCTCTCCCTTTATGTTCCCCTGTCCTCTCCTCCAGGCAACAGAAAAGGTTTGGCTAGACACATCCTCTATGATTTACAATCCTTTGACTCTCCCAAGGTCTTCATGACTTCGCTGCAATAGCTTGTAGGGCTATGCTTTTCTTTTTCTTTGTTGTCGTTTGTTTTGTTTTGATCAGCGCATCTCTTCTTTCATTTTATTGTCATTGCTCCGCCACCAGCCCGCTGACGGTCTTCGTCATGGGCTTTTAATTGAATGTTGCATATGCAGCCACATAATTAGGCCGGAACACTTCATGTGGCACAGGCCTTCCAAGCGACAACTCCTCCCACGGGCCGAGAGGTAACACGCAGAATTAGAGCTACGACACAAACAAACAATTACCCCTCTTTTGAAAACACTCAATTAGCCTCTATTTCAGAGGAAAATAATGAGCATCCCCTTCTAAGCAGTACCCATGAGCTTCATCTGTAATTAGTCTGCAAGACAGCAGTGCAGTGGCTCTGTGGTCTCCACACATGGCACTTGTTTTCTTCGCTTAACACAGCACTTTGCGTGTGTGTGTGTGTGTGTGCGTGTGTCGCAGAGATTATGTGCATGTGAGCTGATCTATATTGTGAGCAATAGAAGGACAAATTACTTTTCCAGTGAGGTGTTAATTTTTCTACGACGATGCATAAATGGAAAGCGTGCCGCTAGATGCTAATCAAAGCGCTGTTTTGTTACATTTCCATCATGGATGAATGCAAGCCACTAGGATGCAAATATTTAATTGTCCACGGACATTCAGAACCACCATGTGTAATTGCTTTGTTTACTATATACCTGATGTGAAGCCCTTTCCTTTATAGGGATACTGTAATAGTACACTCACAGACTGCGGCTTAAATTGCACTGTAGTTACAGTGAATTACTGGTATTACTGCATCTCTTACCAACAATTGAAGGTGGTGTTTTGCTACCTGGAAAGATGGCCCTGATTGACGCTACTCCAATAAAGTAGATTTGCCTCTGTGCACTTTCACAGTGGCTCCTGGGAATGGGCTGAACAGGCAGCAGAGCGCTGCAACTCAGTGGCAGTCAATATCAGCACAAGCCTCTGTAGTGAATTAACACCATAGCAGCACAGTGTCAATGGAAGGAAATACACTTAACAAACATTAGGTACACACTCCCATTTTTCTAAAGTCAAAATGCAGAAATAAAGTTTGAGTCGCTCACAAGATCTTTGTTTAATTATAAGAAAACTAGATATACACACACTCAACTTTTCTAATGTCAAATGCAAAAATAATTTCTCCCACCAGAATCTTTTTGATGGTGAGAAAACTAGATTTTCACATCTCTGCTTCCTGGCACAACGTAGTGTTACAATGTTACAGAGAGACTTTTTTCAGCAAACCTGTCACACAATTTTATCTTTACCTGTTTGATGGGGGGGGGACAAGAAAGAGCTATTCCCCAGGTGTATTTGTGAATGCATCTGTATATTTCAGAAAGGCACCACAGATGTCCATTTTAGCAAGAGGTACAGGTAGTGGTGCTCTGTTTTCTACGCCACAAAATTAAAGCCAATCCCCTCTAGCCGACGTTGAATTAAGTGCCACTGTGACTGGAGGCCCAGGGGGAGCAATACGCCATCTCCCGGGAGGGAGGGCACAGAAAACACGCAGCATGACATTAAGCATGAGGCCCCCTGACAAGCTGCAAGATATCTTGCATTCCCCGGCAGAACGCGGGAGCTTGATATGACAAGGTCTGATACGGAGCTCTCCCTGTCAGATAGCGCCATGCCAGTTTGACTGCCGCAGCACGTGCAGAGCTGGAGGTGACCAAGTGCACTGATGGAAATGACACGGTAGAGATGGGCACGATGGAAGACCATCGGCCTGGTCTACATGACTGACCTTAGTGTCATGAAGGTGGCGGGGAAAATCAGAGATACCTTGATGCTTGGTTACGCTCTGGGGCTGCCAAGCAGTCTTTGAAACTAGTTCTTCATGTCAGATCTCCGCCTCTGTGTTAGATGCCCACGTCTCTTTTAAATGAAGTTGACATTGCGCTTTTGAAATGCTTTCTTTCTTTTAAACTTCTAAGAAGAATGCCAGAATTACGGTTGGTCGTAAACACTGCAGTGTTTAGTGCTCGATAATGCCTGATTATTTAGTTTGAAGACAGTATTATGGACATAGCCCATAAACCTGTCCTCAGCCGGGGTAAAGTATGTGTGCCCATGGTAAATATCCGGTCATTTCGGAGCTCTGCTGAATCACACTGGGTCTCTCGGTATAGGCGTGGCTCCTCTCAATGGGCAAGCAGAGCGCTAATGACGCTGGCGCAGGTCAAACAATAATCTATAGTGTACGTTCTGGATAACAAATGGATACTGATACTTGCCCAATGAAGCCCATATTCACTTACATTGAGAGAGAGTGCCAGAGGTAGTAATGACTCTAGTAAGTGCACTTTACTATTGTGCCAGTTCATGTGTAGTCTTAGCCGTTCTCGTCCATTAGCGCAACTCATGCTGAATATCTGATATAGTGCTGATTTGCTTACAAGGGTCTATCAGGAAGTTATGTATTAGATTTGAATTGGCTGTTAGCATCGTCACTCAAGTTTGTATATGTAATGTAATTGCTTCATTTACTTGTTTCAGTCTTTCAGTTTATTTTAAGCAATAACAATAGCTTTATTAAATTGATTTACAAGACCTGCAAACAGCCAGACATGTGTCGTTAAGATTCTTAAAATTCCTCTGTATATGTTAGGTCGTCGTGCATGTCAATCAAAGTACATCTCCTGTAGGTGGGTCTTTGCACAGTTAGCCAGCGCTTTATGCAAGTAAAGGCTGACTCTGTGAGACTAGTGCATGTGTACACACACACACACTCACACACTACTGTATTACTCGAATGCTAACTTTCCAGGAATGACGTACCCGTGGGTCAATCGGATTGAGGACCTCACCACTGGGGAATATAGAGCTGTTCATAGGCTGGCCTACCCAGCACGCTACCAATTAATGTTCCGCTCCGCAGCAATCTTCGCAGAAGTGGGCCTCATTAACACGGGTCACTTGCTGCATCACACCTCTATCTTGCGTTATCCATAGGCCATTTCCCATTGCACTCTCTTGGTGTTGGGTTTCTAGGCAGGGGCCCTCGCTCCCAAGGTCACTTCCTGATGTATCTTAATGGCTACCACGGCAGATTCATATCATCATTGTGCTGTCTCCCCACGCATGAAGATAGTTGCAATCTAGGGTTATAGCCACCCCTTCAACTGTTAATAACACTGTTCTGTCAGGCACATTGTTTCAAGTATTGCTTATAGCTCCTAGGAGTGCCTATTTATCAAAGTAATTGTTACTAATAACGGGATACTCTCTCCCAGTGGGGAACATAGTCATTTTACTTTCCCATTGGATGAAGGCCACACAAGAGTCAACTATTAGATTCCTACCAGTTTGCAGCATCACAATTAATTGGATAGCCTATGTTTACAGCCACACAGTTATTTACTTAATATTCATAGCCAACATATTAGCTATATAAACTAGCACATGTCGTTGCAATTACCTGTATAATGAATTTGGTGCTTGGGGTATTCTGCTTTTATTTAGTATCCTGTTTACTATTCTGTTTGGTATTCATGGTCTGTGCTAGATTAATTTGCCCTATCATTTGGTTATTTAGTCATGGCAGGAAGCTCTGGTACAGTTTATATTTATTCGGATGAAGCATGAAGAGAATTTGTATTGTTTTTCCATCCTGAAAGATGTTTTTATACCAGATTGATTGAAGGGCAGGCGAGGTGGTGATTTGTAGTGGTCACGAGACACTGCAGTTCAGCAGAATTTATGATAGAGAATATTAAAATATTGTATTATTCCTCCAGCATTGTGTTCCTGCTATTGTGAGTTGAGAGCAAATGGATAGATGAGATGGGAAACTCATCTATTTGCAATACGGGTCTAATGACCTGCTCAAGGACAGAGTTTGACCTTGTCTCATTGCTTATCCTAGGAGATCTTTGTTTTGAGCAAGGTTTTTTTTTTCTTTTTCAATGGTGCTTCATATTCCAATGAACAGCATTTAAGTATTTATATTAATTCCATAGTTTTTTGCTGCATTTGATCTCAATCTGAGCCATTACGTGTGCTGCCATAAGCAAATGTACCTTCCAGTTTATGGGTGCTAAATTGTAGCACTTTCCACACTTACAGTAAGTGCTTTATTCCGTCCCAGACAGTGTATGGTCAGCACAAGGACAAATGTCAGCGCCTGCTTTATTTAGTTCTGCCTATGCTCTCTGGTGGACCAACTACTGCAGTTTGACATCGACCTGAAGTGCACCTTCTTCACCCCAGCTCTGAGCCTGACTCCACTGCACAACGTAGTCAAGGAGCAGATTGAGGGGAGGGGGAAGAAATAACGTTATTTTTACCGATCCATAGATCCATTTGTAGACCATTTAAATCCAGATTTGTATAAAAACGGTAAATGTTGGACTATTATTTAGTTCACACCTCAAAATAATAAACACACTTTAGGCTGCAGTTACATTCAAATGTACACACCGGGTTATAAAAACGAGACTTTCATACATGTGGACCAGGCTTGGTCCTTGTTCCACGTTGTACAGTGGGAGCCTTTGTAAAGTCAAGCCACTGTCACAGCGGTGTGCCTAACGAAGCCCTCCAGCTTGCTTCAGGGCTCCTGGGCCCTCTGAGCCAGCAAAGCAGAACTGTAGATCAGTTCAAGAGCTCCAGCCTCCAGCCCCAGGGTGGGAAGAGCTCCATCTTGCAGGCGTCCGCTCTCCTCTTGCCTCACGTGCATCCACCCTGGCCAGTCGTCCTGTCACAGCCCCACCACCACCACCTTCCCAGCAGCTCCCCTCCATACCCACCTC